>JAPZDX010000022.1:17654267-17666837 GCA_029783625.1 Naso annulatus
CCACATACTTTTAGCAGAAGAGTTCAGATAGAGATACATCAGCATAAATAAGTAAGGGATGGAGGTGTGGTCTTACCATCACCATGTCTCCAGTGAGAGAGTTAGCCAGGTCGGTTACGGATGAGTGTCCGTCAGCATCAGGGGGTTGGCCCTTGGGGCTGTTAGCTGGCTTGTTGCCTCTGAAAGCAAAATACAAAGTTTGACCCAAAGGGGAAAGACGGCGAGGACATCTACTGAGAAGCTAACTCATCTCCAGAAAGAAAGAAAGAATGTCTGAGCACACGGGGAGTCCAACCTCCAACTGTTTGGCACTTGAAAAACTACCTATCTGAAACGACCAATTGAGTCCAAGTTTGCTTTGGATAGATGTCACTTCAAAGTCGATTGTGCTTTCTCTAGCTATCATGAGTGAAGCCAAATAAAATCTGCCAGAGATTCCACAGATTACTGGCGGGCACTAGAACTGAGGACATTTGATGTGGTGAGTTGTGTTTGATGAAACTTGGAATCTGAGATGACTATGCATATGTCCGCTGTGGCAAAGATCCATGTCTCTAACAAGAAAGTTACCTCCACTAAAGTAAACAAAAAGACATTTACAGACAGAACACAAAACAAAACCTCTAAATTTTTATTGACACATACAACCAATTTATTATCTTTATCCCCATTAATTTTATGGTCAACCCATATTCCCTCTAAAGACGTCAACAAGACACACATGTATAATGACATGTATAGCAACATGACGTCACTATAAACAAAGAGACAGACATGTATAGCAACATGTAGAAGACCAGACGTTTAACAGGACAGATGTGGAACTGTTTGGTAAAGTGTTAGTGTGTTTAAGTCTCTCAGTTGTTAAGAATCTCCATCAACAACACGAAATATCAATAAAAACATAAAAGAGAGAGCAGAGATCTCCCATGGAGCAGCTGGTACTTAGGTACAAATGTTAATAGATGTTAAGCTTAGTTCCTTCACAAGAGGATTGTTATAACACATAACATTCAAGTGGGACAAACATTTTGGGAGAAGAACCTCTATGTTCATACATCAAGAAAACAAGAAGAACAAAGTGTAAAGAAAAAACAGCAAAACAAGACCAAAAAACTTAAAAGAGAATAAACATTAAAGAAAGAGTGAAAGAAAAGAGAGAACAAGAGAGAGTCAAAGCGAAAAGTCCTGGCCAATGTAATGTGACACATTGGACACACAGCACTCCATAGATGACTGGTCAAGGCACATGGAGAGGCTGAACACTGAAACACTGTTAAGCAATAAACAAACAGTAAGTAGAGAAGAAGAAACACAAAGAGAAAGAGAAAAGAAATGAGCAGAAGCAGAGAGGATGCTAAAGTTGCAGACACACAAACACACACAAGTCACAGAAATCATAAAGACAGTCGATAAGATAAAAGATTTCACAAAGAATGTAAGAAATAGTAAAGCAAGTGGAATATTATTTATCTGTACAAGAAGAGATAGAAAGGATTAATAGCATGAACAGTGAGGTTACAAAAAACTAAAAAACCAAACAGAGAGTGAGATTGTTACAAACACCAGCACATTAAAGAGAAAAAACAGAGCTGCAAGAAAAGATAGGGAATGAAGGAAGGAAAGCCTGGAAACACAAGAGAGGCTTAGTTTGGTCAGTCTGATAAGTATCAAAAAATAAGAGACAAAAAATAAAGAGCTATGCACACACAGTATCTCTAACAGGAGACAAAGGGACAAACATGCTAAAGGGAGAAAAAGAGTACAAAGAAGAAAAGAAATGGACAATAAATACAATAGATCACCAGGAAATGAGAGCAAGAACCATCGTTCTTTACATGAAGAGATTAAACTAAACGATAGATAAGATATAGTTTGAAAAAGAAAGAAGGTGTAGATATACCATACAAAAATATAATATCATCGAAAGACACAAAAAGGGGGGAAAAAATTTAAGAACATAAGAAATGCACATTTAGAGTGTTACAAAAGAGGGCATTGGTAGGAATGAAGTCATAACTATAAATAATACAGGAGTTGTTTAACCTGATTTTGCGACCATTAAGCAACACTCTAAAAGTGAGGACTGGGGGACACAAGGGCCAAAGCACAAACTGGCATTGGCTACATGTGCATATATAATATATGCAAGTAGTTGTCACTCAGAGAGTGAAATCAATGCCTTGGACAGGCAGGAAACAAGGAGCCCATAGAAAGTCTGTCTGTCTAGCCAGCATTCTCTGTCGAGCTCTTCGCTCAGAGAATGAATGTTTCTTGGGTCACACTTTTTTTTTTTTTTTTTTTGTGGCGCTCTGAGCTGCAAATTTGGATGACAATTGATGTAGAATGCAATAATGTGTACATTTTTGCAGGAGACAAGGACAGAACCAGGGGAAAATATACTGACAAATAGACAGACAGAAAAAGCAAGCAAACAAGACGAGCAAACAGACAATCACCTCAACCAGCAAAGGAACCAGAGCGAGACGGGGGGGAAGGAGGGATGTTAACCATTTTGAGAAGGGAAGGGGAATATTCATCAACTGGTGTTAGTTGTATTAGTTGCCAAGGAGGTAATTGCATTTCAGATGGCCTGTTTGTTTATTTCTTTTGCTCTATACTGCAGGCAATGAGTAAGAGAGGAGAGGAAAAGGCGGGGTCAAAACACTAATTCGAGATCTGAGGATTCGCTCAAACAAGCTCTACAGCAAGGAGAGAGACTTGGGGTTTAGAAGTAAAGCAAGGCACCTCCCTCCTCCTCCACCTCCAAACTATCGATGGGGGAGTGAACCTCTTCAATTATTCATTCTCCTTCATGCTTCATTCAGGGGTTCAGTGCATTCTCAGGTAAGAGCTAGTGCAATCAGGGGAATGGCCTGTCTACCTGCCCTGCTCTGCAGCACCTGAGGTGGTCCTGTGCTCCAGCGCTGCCTCCAGGCTGTTAAAACAAAGCGGCTGGGGCTGCAGATTTGTTGCCAAAAATAAGCCACTTCCTCCAGGCCATGCAGTATATGGTGAATCAAAAATAAAGATTTGTTTCAGTTTATTTAATTTCTTAAACAGTGACATTAATTGTGGCAGCACATAATACTGCAACTGCTACATTTCAGTGCCAATGCTTTTTCTGTCTGACCCCTTGGGGGGTTCGATGTAGAAACTGATGCTCTAAAGCCTGCAGTTGTCTACAGTATCCAGTGGGAGGCAGAGTGGACTCGATTTCAGATCAGATTCTCCCACAGCTAAGGCACAAAAAGTGGGCTGTTGGCATGGCAACGGCTCTAGAAACACAGACCATACATATGGGGGCTTGGGGTGTGTGTGACAAGAGGTAGTTGGGAGCAGGGGAAGGATGTGTTTAGAGGGGTGCAGCAAACAGGCAAACACAGTGAGAACAAGGAAGATAAGGTCTAGGATATATGACAGGTACGGGTGAGAGCCTCGCAGACACACACATTCACATGAACAGACATATGGAGGCAGGCGGGGCCACCTTGGGTTTCACCGTCCTGTGATACTATCCTGTTTTTGTTACCTGACCGAGGGCCAGCAGCTCGAAGAGAGGGGGAGGGGGGGATAGACACTCCACTTCTAGGCTGGAGAGAGACGCGAGAAACAAAGCCCAACCCGGCCCACTTCTTCTTCTTCTCTTTTTTTGTACCCACCCCTCTGCAAACATGTCACACTCAAACAAACACGCTCGCCTTAGACCATGAGGTGTTGTATTTCAATGTCTATGATCAATTTCATAGCTGCCCACAGAATCTATCATTTTTCAGGGGCCACAGCACACTTCCCAGGATCATACACAGTCAAAACCACAGCAGTGAAGCATGGCGCTGCTTACATAACTCATCATCCACATGAAACACATGTACATTCACACTAGAGTCAGCCAGTCATCCCTGCTGCCTTACTTCTCCACCACCCAACATTCTGCTGCGACGTATAAATATGGATGCTTTGGCTGTTAACTAATTGCTTCCTGCATGTTGGAACTGGAAGTGAGTCTGAAATAGCATCATTTACTGAAATCCCATTTCAGGAGCAAACAACAAGGGAGGTGCTAAATGCTGCCTTCTGTGTGTCTGCTTCTTTCACTGAACTCCAAATGGAAATAGAAAACCGCAGGACAAATCATTGTTTGCCAAATGTTCGTCTTTTTACGGTCTGTCTAAATTTTTAAGTCCACCTAAAAAGATAAATGTCTTTTAATCGTTTTAGATCACATCCCTGGTTATACTGCTCTCCTGGTTAACTATGTCAGCTCTCCAAAAATCCTGAAGTTAGATTTTTTTGTGTTGTTTTACATCAAAATTCAATCACATTTTCTCTCTGTAAAAAAAAAATGTCATGAGACTTTCATAATCTTGTTCAGAGCAATTTTGACCAATAGTATAATCACCACCTGTCTTAAACTGTTCATGAAATTCAACTTTCAAGTCCTCTGACATTGCCACATGAGGCATCATGGATTCTGCTTCATGACCTGCTGTCCGTCAACACCCACTGGCTGTGTTCCGGCGGCGTTTCAGAGCGCAGCACAGCTGGACAGCTGGAGTCACGAGACTATGAGATTTCGCGGTAATCACAGAATCAAGTGCGACTGCAGCCTCTCAAAAAAAACTCTGATCTGTTGATTTCAGGCCCAGCTTTGCACACAATGATGGTTTATTTATGAAGTTAAGTGATACGGAGTGTTTTATTCTGAAATTAACTGGATGTTTTAAAGTTCTATCTGTGTCTGACTTCCTGTCCCGCTCGATCTGCTCTGTGCTGAAGTAGAAACCGAGTAGTGGAGTAGAAACAACGCAGCCGTGGAAGCTCACACACTGACTAGAATTGAAACGTATCAGCTCCGCTGCCATTCCAGAGAAGAGACGCATCATACGAATCTGGTGGAATTTAGGGGTTAGCGATTTATTTTCAAAATAGAGGCCGTGTCAGGCAGAGCTGCATTTAGAGATTTTATTCCAAAAAATTGTGAAGGAATTCCAAACAATGTTGCTTGGAGCTTGGCACAGCCCTCTCCTGTTCCCGAGTGCCTTTTTATTTTTAATGCTTGTAAGTTGGCACCTCAGAATACAGGCTGAAGTTAGCCTAACGTTAGCATCTATCCCTGTGTCACTCATCGTATCACAGTAATCTTTCACGTTTGTTTTGATCTGTCCCACTTCAATTGTCCAGTCAAATTCCTCCCAACATTTTGTCCTGCCTGTATGTTTATTTTTGAAAGATGTCACAATACGGAAGTTAGATACTCTGGAAATGCCATTTAGGTGGACTTTAATAGAAGCAGATGTATTGTAACTACTATACTTTTAACTTTAATCTCCAGTTATTGCACTTTTGGATGGACTACAGTACAGTAAAGCGCTGCAAACATGATTACTTTTAAATCCAAAGATGAGCTCAGTCTACATATCTAACAGTTGAGTCCCACCTCCCTTTATGGCCTCCCAATACTCTTTGCAATTTAGCATTCATGCCTCTGAGCTCCATTAAAATAAATAAACTATCTTTCCTGGGAATTTCCACAACATAAAATCATCAAAATGTTTTTAAAAGTCCATTAAAACTCCAAACACGACTCTACCAAATGTTTTGAATCCTGACTACATCCGACGCTTGCCTCTGAGGTGGAGGCTGCTGCAGATGTGCCACTTGTTCTGAGGCAGGACACAGGGGTCCCAGGTTAATGCTCCAAATAGCTTATCTCCCCAACCGCCATCCGTCTATCCGTATGTATGAGATGAGCATGTGTACCAGCATGTACCTGCTGGCTAGAGTGCTGCCTTCAGCTCTGCATAACGCATGGATGTGCTGAGTACAATAAGTACCCTCTCCTGCTACTCTCGTGGAAGGAAGATGGATTTGTACCCAGGGTTTTCTTTCATCCTTCCCTGACATATGGATGGATGGATGTATAAATGCACTCCCCTCCTCCTACTCTCTTTGTCACTCCTTTTTTCCGCCTTAGTGCTATCTACTTTCACCCCCCCCTTGCACAAAACTGAATGCGTCTCAACATTCCCCTGTGATTCTTGGATGAGCATGATGGCCGCGGGGAGTGAAAGCCTTGGGGACAGTCTTAACCAGAGCCCCCTGAAGACTTTTCTGATTAGTCGGGCCCATAAAGCCCCTGTCACAGGAGGAGCACTGTGTCAGCCTAGCAGAGCGTAGCATAATCAATTTACATGTTTATGTGCAAACACGTGCAGATTATATCATCTGGAAGCATTATAACAGCAGTACTATTTATTATCTGAGAAAACAAGGCCCAAATGACCGCCTAAAACCCGTTGTCCACACATGCATGCAACCTCAGAATGACCGAACCTCACATTAGCCTGAGCACACACCCTCCACCACTTAAAGATGAAACTCTTCTTCCTCACACTAATGCGGTTAGAGCACAAACACACAGTCATTACGTTAAAGAAACAACCATTTATATTGATTTGGGTGAAAGGTCATATTCGTTGTATTTGTCTTCGCCTTTCATGTCAAGTTAAGAAACGTATTAAACTCATAAATTATGAGGGAATATTATATAGCCCACTTGGCAATTAACAGACAGTCAGGGAATCAGAAGGCGCATCACGTCTTTTAGGCAGCAGAGACATCTATATTTATTATTATCTGCAAGATGTATTCTAAAACAAGAAATTACTCCACTGGCTTACACAAAGTGATGTAACATACATGGATGAATAATTGAAAGACCACAGGCAAGCGGATTGAATGTTAATGTGGCACAGAGATACGTCACGCCTCCTCGGCCCTGGACCTCCATCCTCATTGGGCCGTTCGCTTGCTGCTCGGAGAGCGATCTAGATTCAAAGCTCTCGGGGATTGTGGCTTCTCTTTATAGCAACACTGGAAGAGAACCTACAATATATGTTCACTGAATTGCAGCAGAATCATGAGTGCAGACCAATGAGGCATTAACAAGCCATTCTAACATCCTAATTAAGCTTTCCACATCCCCGACCTATGGATGTCTGCGATGTAAACATCTCAGCATGTGTGGCCCCCCAACCAAAGCAACATTCAATTTTGCATCCACCCCAGTTCCTCTGCTATTTAACAGTCCCTTCCTCTCTTTTCTCTGAACATGTATAACCTTGGTTTCAAAGTCTGCATGACTACCAACAACTCCAGTGCAGTTCAGACTGTCAGTCGGCTCCTGCCTCACTTCATAAACAAATGGCCGTGCAACACTTTCATCCAGCGCTCGCACACACAAGGTCAGTGAAGGAGTGTAATGAATGTCGCGCACTATAACACCTTCTCATGGCCAGTGGGGATAACAATACACATTTGTTTGGCTAAGCAACGGTGAAGCAACGCTGAAGGGCAGATGAAAAGCCTCTTTATACGTCGAGTACTTTACATACATGCTCACAATAACAGTATCGTTTAGCTAATTGCAGTGCAAGGTCAGGAGGATTGCTGTCTCCAGTGGTGAAAGAAGAAGCAGTCAGATCTTTTAATAAAGTTAAAGTCGCAATACATTATTAAAGAGACACCCATATAATCAAAAGTCCTGCTTTCATAATCCTGCTTCAGTTAACATTCATTAGTATTACAAGCAAAATCAAAACAACAAAAAAAACCCACTGCTATAATCTTTAAAGCGACTACGAGGAACTATTAAGTATTTATCTTTATGACAGTAGGC
This sequence comes from Naso annulatus, assembly GCA_029783625.1. Classification (NCBI taxonomy): domain Eukaryota; kingdom Metazoa; phylum Chordata; class Actinopteri; order Acanthuriformes; family Acanthuridae; genus Naso; species Naso annulatus. The sequence goes on from JAPZDX010000022.1 coordinate 17,661,949, forward strand.
GCTTGTGTCACTACCACTTTTGTCCAAAGGGGTCGCTAGAATCATCAAAAAGTGAAAGTTCCTTGGAGCCTCTTTCACTCTGCACTATATTTTATAACTAAACCATCTTATTTGAATATCATGTAAAATAATAACTATTTACTATAGTTGTCAAATAAATGTAGTGAATCTTACTAGGGCCCGACTGACATGGGATTTTTGGTGCTGATGCCAAAACCAACATTACAGAGCAAGAAAATTCCAATATTCAATATATTGTCTGATATATGCATACATAGCAAACTTTATTCCAAACATTAGCACAATGAATAGTAAACACTTGATTTATTAGTATTGGTGCATATCAGTACCAATACACCTGCCATAGACCAGTATCTGCCGGTAATATCGGCACACTGATATGTTGGTTTGGCTGTAAGTAGTACTTATTGCTGTGCTTAGGTAAATGTAGGTATTTTCACTTTCACCTTGGCATTTTGAAAGTCACATAAACCACTCGCTAAAACTTCAGAGGCTTTATGTTTTGCTGAAATAATCTGCGATTGATTTAGATGAATAAATTTATGGGTTATGACATGAGTGATGCAGGTATGGAGATGAATAATGGGCACTTGAAAGGCATGTTTGATTTTAATGCCATGATATGGGAGGAGAGAGTGAGAGACGAATGAAAGTGCAGCTTTGTCTGCGGCTCGAGGCAGACTCGAGAGCCCCGTTTAGAATGAGCAACATGCCAAGACTGTGATTGATTAAATCATGGTCAGACATCTGTGAAGTCAGCACTAACACCACGGGGAATGATATACTCCCAGCAAGCTTACACCTTGCATTTTTAATACACTGTGGACTTACAGTGTTAAACAAAGGCTCTAAATTTAGCATCCAATTAAAGTGTGGCTAAATCATTTATTATACATTTATCTGTCACGAAACAAAAAGAATAATAAGGGGCTCAAGTGGAATTAGTTTACAGCTCAGGAGAAGGACACACAGGAGACACGAAATAGATTTTTATTTTTTATTTTTTTTAAACTTCCTGATTCTATTGTTCACAGTGTGAAAGCTGCCAATCATTTTATTTTGACTGAACGATATGAAATGAACCTTGGGTTTATCTACAGAATTCCACAGTGCATTCAGTCACTGTTAATCATGGTGGGTCCTTCTGGCTACGTGCTGGACTGAGCAGTCTGCGGTTCCTGCTTGCTGTTAAGTCTATTAGTGGATTTCACAACCCATTTAAGGAGGTTTCCAGGTGAACACAAGAGCTGGAAAAGCCAGATGTAATGTGCACAGCAAATTACACAGAAAATTGTCCGCCTCTGTGGCTCTGCCGGCTTCACAGTAATCCTGAACAATGCAGATAGTTTTGATGTTCACAAAAGCAACATTACTACTCAAAGATTACTTTCATACTTGTTTGTAACTCCACACAGCGCTGTGTCGACTCGAGGGAAAGTTAACAGCATGCTCCGGGGCGAGAGATTAAAATGAAGAAACCAGGGGACAAATTTCTTTCACTAGCTGCTGACGTAGCATAGCTCTGAAGGCAAATCTTATGATAAATAAAATGCTTATTAGTTCAGGCAGGACAATTACTATCATGCTGAAGACGCACGGGAAATCCAGCAAATGTCTCTGGTTGCACAGCCCACATGTGCAGCTTCACACCGCAGCTGTGCAGTCAAGATAAGAAAACAGTTACCATCTGCAGTGTAATGGAGCCCCAGTTTTAAATCATGTGTCAAATTGATGAAACACTTGTGAATGAGGAGTAATTGGTGTGGTGAGTAAATCAGAATTTGTTCACCCTCTCCTGCTATTTTGTTTTAAGGTGTGCGTCATATTATGTGTCTCCAAATTGTCTCCAATTTGTCACAGAATTAAAGTAAGGTTAAATTGACCTAATTGGACTGCAGAGGAAATCTAGCGAGTCGCCTCTGCCTGAGGCTGGACCAGACCAGGATTTCACTTTGGCTCTGAGGTGTTACATGCTGGTGCAAATAATCAAAACCACCATCCACAGCTGAGGACGAACAGCACAAGCACAGTGTGGTTTAAGCTGCTTGTCTTACACAACACAGCCGCTGCGCTCATTTGTTAGTTTTAAACTGTTGGACAAAATAATTGGTCCGGTTCCTAAATAGAATGCAAAACTAATTACTTTGGAAGATAGGGAGATGCCAACGAGTGTGGAGCATCCTTATAGATGAGTGGAAACATTTTGGCTTCTGGTGTGTAAGGTGGCTGGCAAGGAAAAGGTTTATTTTTAGCAGCATGTTTATGTAAGTGACTACCATGTTGTGGAATAATGAGGAGGCTCTCTGGGCCCTCGGTGGAGCTACAGAGACGGGACTCTCAGAGCAGCAGAGGGTGATTGAAGGAGGCTAATGAGCAGGAGGGGAAAAAAGAACACAGGAGCAGAAAGGACTGCAATAATGAAAGCATGAAAATACAAAGGAAATACGACAGTTACCAGTGGGAGGTCTCTGTAAAGCAGGAGTGAAGAGACAAACAAATAGAGATGAAAATGGTGGAGAATGTCATTGCGATGGGAGAGATAATTATCATGGTTGGGAGAAGAAGACCACTGGCATGAGAAAACACTATTTTATTTGATTGGCTTAAATTTGAGCCCTAAAAGCAGAAAAAAAAAGCACCGGAGTACCAGTGAGCATCGCACTGCTGTGATTTATGAGCTCATTACTGCTTAACAGCGAACAGCCAGATTGCTTTATCTCTTTACTCATCTCAGCATTACCAGCATTTTTTCTGTATTTGGTTTTATAGTCAGCACACATTTTTATCTCTGGAACATCGAGTCAAGCTTTGGTGCTACTTCACGTGAAGGTCTGCGACTCGATGCACTTAAGGGCGGTGACTCAACAAAAACAAACAAACAAAAAAAAACTAGTCATCTCCACTTGGACCCTTAAATCCTTTCTTCTATATCGCATTCTAACGTCATGCATTCCCTTACATACAACAAGCACTCTCATACAATATCTGGTACCTCTTTTCAGGAGGGGGCTCCTGATTGGCTGCCGGCGCTGCCTGCGCTGTTTCCTGCAGGTCAGGGATATTGGCAAAGTCATCTTGCTCGGCCACACCAATGGCCAAAGCCAGGACCACCATCTTCCCTTCACTGGCTCCCCATAAAAAATACGATAAGATAAAGGAACAGAAATAGAGAGAAAAGGCAAGAAAAGAGAACAGATGCAAAAGATAGGGAAACCGGACATAAAGAAGGTGTGGCGCAGGGAAAGAGAAGAGAGGAAAGGTCATTTCAGGTGACAGCGAGGACAGAAAGCAGAGAGACGGCGGGACAATAAGGTACCAAGTGAGAGGAAACATAGGAGAGAGTAACAAGGAAAATGGGCATAAAGGGAACATCTGGAACACCACGTAACACCCGGACAGTAAGCACTTTGTCCAGGGAAGGATATTAACAGATACCTTAACCTGAAAGGCCAAATTAATAATAACGTTGATTGATTTTAATGAAGTAATGCTGACAACAGGTGCAGGCTGTGTTCACATCATTCAGACAACAAATAATTAAAGGAACTGCTGATGATTAGGTAATGATTGTTAATGGATGTGATATTCAGCAGCTTGCGCATCAGCTTTCACACATGCACCAGGTATGTACAGGCCTGTATGCATACGCACACACACACACACACTTTCAAACGACACCGACCACACACTCCGTAATTTATCTAGTTATTAAGCCTGCCTTCTGCTTCCCCTCCAGATTCACCTTTCCCATCAAACATGCCTGTCGTCTTTCTCCAGAGTTAAGATTTAATTAAGCCTCATTAAGGAGATCTGGACTAATTGTTTCTATTTGAGTGACACAGTGTCTTGAGGTGCTCGGTGTGTGTCACCGTTTTCTGGGTCACTGCTCTCTCACTCTCTGTGTTGCACTCTTCTCATTTGATCTTCTTTATTGTGCCACACTTGCTCTCCAAATCCCCTTTCCCTCTTCATCCCCATCCCCTACTCTTAATTCTCTGCCTCCTCATCACTGCCTGCCTCCTGTCACCCACACCCTCGCCTCTATAGCTTAAGCCTCTGACTGTGTTACAATACCTCTGCTAAGAGAGTATGGAGCTGCCAGGCAGTGGAATGATATCACCCTAAACTTTTCTCACATACTCTCAAAGGCTTTTTTTCTCAGCACCATAAAGCCTTATTTAATAATCTCCCTGTTTTATAGACGCATCAGTGGTTTTCAGCCTTTTATATCAGAACGACCCCTCCCAACTGCTTCCAGATTAACTAAAGTGCCTCTTCACTGGCACAAACTGTCATGTGCTAATATTAAATAGTTTCATCTATAGAATTTATATATTTATTACCCCTAGCTGACTAAGTCAACCATTCATCCATTAGTCTTCTTTTAGAATAACTACTTCAAGGATTTATTAATTTATTTTCGCTACTGTCTTTTACCGTTACTTTGAGCTAATTATTTCAACTGCTTATCCAATACTTTTGCAATTTCAACCATTTATGCATCGCTTTTAGCTAGCTATTTTAACTATTTCTCAATTAGCTAACCATTTAAACTGTGTACAGTATGCATCATTTTTAGCAAACTATTTAAACTGTTTATCCATGTGCTTTAATATTTAAATTGTTAATCTGTTAGCTAACTCTTTAATCTGTTTATCCGTTAGCTAACAATTTTACTGTTTATTCATCAGTTTTAGCCACTCGATAACTATTGGGATAACTATGTGAACTAGCCTATTCCTGCTAGCTAACAATTAAAACATCGCTTTTAGCTAACTATTTAATCTTTTTTTTTTCTTCAATTACTTGAAGCACATGACTCCAATAATTTAGCCATTGCTTTTATTTAACAGTTGAACCCTTTATTC
>JAPZDX010000022.1:17720080-17731759 GCA_029783625.1 Naso annulatus
TGCTTCCTTGGTTGCTTCCATTGGGTGGCACTGTTGCAAAAGTTTGCACTCTCCACATCCCACCAGTCTACAGAGTGGTGGATTTTTTTGCGCTCTGATATCGGCTCACTCATGGATTAAATATGGCAAAGAGAAAACAAAGCTCCTGACTAACCAACTTTGGGTTCATTTCTAAAAAGATTACCCGGAACAACCAAAATGTCGGAGAGGAAGGTGGTTTGTGGGTTCATGCGGGTCCATCTACTATTTGTAAGACTTCAGCGTAACACACTGGAGCATGAGTTAGGTGGAGACCCCCCGACTGTCACGCGGTATTTCCCACACTGGGCTGAAGAATGGGCCCACTCACCCAGAACTACTTTCTACAAAATGTTGCCCAACCAGGTCAGAAATCAGACGTGTTTAGCTGCTCAAAAAATGGCACACTTTAAGGCAGAGCAGGTTGTCATGAGATTTTTTTATAGAAGATATTCATAGCACTTGGTTGTCTACATAAAAAGTGACTGAAATCATGTCGTAAAGAATCTAAGTGGAAATCTAGAGAGAAAAGTTTGGATTCAGGCTTCTTTTCCACAGCCATACAGTTGACCGATCCTTCCATGAAGTAGGAGTTTCAAGAGAATTTACAGAAATTGTTGGACAAAGACCCTCCAATCAAAGTAAGACAGGTTTGCGACAAGCAGTTTTTCTAGCTGTCTCACTACTGCTGTGATGACAGTTTGCTCTTAGTCAAAGCTGAGGCTGTGGACACCCTTTCGGATGGATGATGGCAGGAAGACATAATATAGCGACAACATCCCTGGAAACCTCTTTTTATTTGTCACATCCCTCTCTCTCCCCTTGTTTACTGTCTGTCTCTATTAAATCATCTGTCCAATATAATAATCCAAAAATTAAGGGTAATCTGTACAGTAGCTTTTACTGCAGGTCAGCTCCGCAGGGTCTGCTTCACATGAGTGAAATGACCGTCTTTGGCTGGAGAATCCATTATTACAGAAGCCATTATTATTCATCTGTGTAAAATCATGGTGTGGAAAGATTAATTAATCTCTGGAATGGTGATGATGTCAACAGGATAATTTGCTGGGAATTCGCTGAGAATCTGAAACTGAATGTGACTGCGTGACCACTGGAGGTTTAATGTGAGGATTAGTGGTGATGGTGATTGTGTTTAAGGATGACAGAACGGAAAAAAGACCTTTTTCTGAAAGTAAAATGGAGTCACATTTGTGGGGCGTGAACACATTAAGACAGAGATAAGATCAAAGTGAGGGCTGGGAGTGACCTCAGGGGGCCACCCGCAGGGTGAACCTCTGACCTTCTGCAAACAAACTCATCATACGTTATCACGACTCCACACACCATGGCTCCGCAGAGATAACGTCACAGAGCACCCGAGCCACCTCAGATCTTTCACATCAGCACCTTGGTGCTCCAGAACACTATGGCAACTGCTCACATGCATAATCTCTCCTGGGTGCGAGATGCAAACAGGGCTAATGTGTTTGAAGAGACAGCAGTGATCACGTTTCCAAGTGACTTCTTGCATCCTGCCAGGATAACCAAATAAAGAATGTTTTCAGCAAACCACAGACCAGCTTTCAAAACACTTGATCCTAAGATGTCAAGCAGCGGGCCATCCATTATGCAACAGTATCCTTTTCTCCAACACTAATCAAGACTCGTCCAAGTTGTCTGGATTGGATTAACAATGTCTTCCTTTCATCTGTTTGCTTTCGGAACACTAAAAACCAGTCGGATGTACCTGAGGGGTTATTGCTTTTAATCTTCAGAACACATGCTCTTCACAGAAAGCATCATGGCACCGACTGAAAGAGAGAACTGTGACGAGACAGCAGAGGTCATCGAGTGGCAAAAGGGAGAAAAAAGCAACAGAAAGAGAATAAGAGAAAGAGACGGCGAGGAGAACATGGATCATCATGATGGGACTGTTATGCAACAGCGTACATGGAAACGTTCCCTACACACACACACACACACACACAGATGCAGTATGGTCATAAACACTACAAATATACCACGACTGCTTTTGAGTTTAAGTCCAACATGTAAAAAGTTACATGTTTATGCAGTTACTCCAGTCATGAATACAGGATTGACGAGAATATGAAGTATAAGAAGAGCGTTGTGAAGCCACATTACAAGCTCTTTTCATCTCTAGCTTTCTGTCTTCCTCTCCTCTGCTTCCTTTCTTCATCCCTCCCCCACAAAATCCCCCATCCCAGACTAAACCAATCTGCTGTCACCAACCCTTCATTCTCTACTCTGTAGGACTCCCATCCCCAATGTTTTCCTCTTTGTACACACACACACAGACATACACAAGCAGGGCCTCCTCTCCTCTGTATGACCTTGACTGGCTAGCACTCCAGGGCTTGTTCTTTGCTTCTCCCTCTCCCTCTGTCTCTGTTGCTCTCTCCATCTTTCAACGCTCGCCTCCACTCTATTGTCTGCCTCTCTACCTCTTGCTTTCTATCACTCTTCAACCGGCTGGCTGATGTTAACCAGCGCTGTCCTTTTTCTCCTCTTCCCCGAGACACAGAGCAGAAAGGGACAGAAGATGGCAGAGAAAGGAGAAGTGAAAGACTTTCCCCTCCTCCGCTACCTAGTCAGCTGAGAGAGAGTCTGCCATATGAATAACTCCAGCTCTAGGGAACTGTATCAACAAGTCCACCACATGGATCCTGTCTTGCTGCTCATCCTGTGTTTTATATACCTACAGGACTTTCATCATTAATTTATCATGAGGTGAAAGTTGAAGATATTGTGACAACTGACAAATCAATAAATACCCAGCATTACCATACATCAAGCTACATAAGTGTAACTTTACATTAAAGGAGCATCCCAGTCTGTTTCTGACTTGTCATCATTTGCAGAAAATGGCCTGTTTACTTTAGTGGATGTCAGAGTGCATTCTCAAAGCCCATTCCCTGCCATTCATGTTGAATGGCACCTCCCCGACATGGCTACATGAGCTACTAGCATGCTACATGCGTCAGTGAGTCAGGTCACACTTGCTACCTTGAAGCCATCGTTTATTGCAAGTTGGAGTATGTGTGTGCAAAGCACGGGACTGATTTCCACTCTACGAGGCACTCATTTGTAATAGTGACATGTGACCCCGTGGTAAGAGCCGTCCAAGAGTCTGTAGTCATAGCTACCTTGTCAACACGCTGCAAATCAGCCCTCAATTCTGCTGCGCTTTCCTCGTACGTCTTTCCTACTGTCGTTGCCGTTGTTCACCACAATGGTGGTTTGTACTCCGGCTCAACAAACACCATCAGCTCTTGGAAGCCCTCTCCTTCCACAAAAAGTAGTGAGAGCATATCGCCAGTCACCATTTTTGTTATTAGCAGGCTAATTTTGGGGATTTCTACGGCTTTTCTGCTCTAGTATCATCACAACGTGTGCTAACAGGGTTAGCAAAAGCTGTGATACGAGGCTGCCTGTTAGCTGTCTCCGCTGGTTTCTCCTTGTGCTTTAAGTGTATGTGGTTAAACATCCAACTACCATTTCTCTGATATGCAAGTTTAATACCACATATCTTGCAATGCACATTATTGTCCTCTTTTTTGTCAAAATATTTCCAGACAAAACACTTTTTCTTTCTTTCTGCCAACCGAGTTGACCTGTTGTAGCCAAAGGCAACACGTGCCAGTTGTGCGAGTAGTAAATCGTCACTTGAATACTAAGGCTGGGAATCGCCAGAGGTCCCATGATATGATATTAACACAATTCTTAATTCACCATACGATATTATCGTGATATTGATTTCTGTAACCTATGTGGCCCATGTTGACAAAGGACGATGGCATGTAGTAACTCTTGTGTGCTCCTTTGAGGATTTCTCAACTAGGCTGCAGGTCAATCAATAAAAATGAAACTGTATTCTTCACAAATGTGATTTTACTTTTTGCAGCACGTAGCTGTGAGTAAAAGTGTGATTAGGCAGCTCTGATCAACTGACACGGCTTCCTGTTTCAGCACGGAGGATGATGAGCCCTCCCTGTGGAACAGTGAGGCAGCAGGTCCAATTCCATGTTTCTTTGCAGGTGTTCCTACAAAAGCATCTAATTGCCTGCATGGCTGCATTGTAGCCTGCTCCTCTGACTCCACTGATCCTTCAGATTCCTCCACACAGCTCAGCTCACAACATCCATCTGTATCATAAATTGGAGCCTTTAACCATCTGATTACTCATTCAAAGCTAAATAAACTTTAACTCAAGTGATGGAGTGATCCATTAAATGTCAAACGTGCTGATTAAGCACTCTCAATTATGTTATTCCTGTGCCAGTTTATGCACCTTACATATGTAAAGGTCTCCGCTGCGATTGTGTTCACTAATCTGATGCTTACAGCTCAATCTAATGCCTTCAACTCAGGTTTTGCTGTAAATTGTGACATTTTTCGTCTCCATCTGATACAGTATCAAAACAAGCTGACAGGAAAACAGAATAACTTGTGGGTCGTTGCTTTAAACAGTCTTAGAGGGAAGATCAAGTAAATCATGAATGAACACCTCCAGTAATCTTCCTTTTAAGTTTTAATCACAGAAAAATACAGACCTGTTGAGCACAGCTGCTGAGCCCATAGCGGTGCCTTTTCCCCCAGCATCCAGTGCTTTTTTAATTCATCGTGCTCTAAGTGGCACGGACATTACGAGACGGCCACAGCAATCCCCCCAAAATAATTTCCCATCCCACATTAGGAAAACAGCCATGAAGTAAAAGGACATCATCAATTTCTTCAGGGCAATAATAACAAAGAGGTCAGGAACTCAGTCTTCTGCTGACACCTGCACTTCACACCATGTTAAAGACTCTTAATATTACCTCTGTTTCCCATTATATTTCCTCTGAACTTAAATTACTTTTATGCAGACCAAGAACTGTGATACACCACAGAGCTGGTGTAGCAACAATCTGTCACAACCGCAGTGATGGGAACAGCAGCTCTTTGAAGGAGCCAGATCTTATGGCTCTGTTCCTTTCTGAAAACTGCTCCATTGAACGGCTCATTGTTCTTCTTTTTTAAGAAGTGTGTTGTGCTATACAGCATGTGTAAGTCCTATTTTGCAAAGAAAAAAAGTTGTACACACTCCAGAGCACTAGGTGGCAGCAGCAGTAATGCCATCAGCAGTAAAGAAAGGAAGAGGAAGTGGTTGTAATGAGGGAAATAAACGAGGCTCAAGCTGTTTTTTGTACTTCTCTCTGGATTTAAAATGTGAATCAAACCTTTGATTGCGATTTGATTGATTAGCTTCTGGCTCACTTGAACTCGCTGTTGTGCTCATACTCATTTGTTGAAGGTAAAGTGACTGAGTATAAACTGGGCTTGAGGCACTATGCAGTGAAATGTGAGTACAACAAGTACAACTCGGTTCCCTTTATTTCTACCAAAGATCCATTCAAAAGAATCAGATCGTTCACGAACGTAACATCACTAAAACCCAGGGAGGGCATAATGAAGCGTTTTAATTCAGGATAGTAACACGTATACAAAGGCTTTAACCACAACTTTGAAAGTGTATAAAAGAGTATATGTAGGGTTTTCGTATGTGGTTTGAGAAGTATTAAGGAAGTTTGGGGCCCAGAACCGAAGAAGGAGAAAATAGAATTGAACTGTTTCCCAGCCACGCTAGATGCCAGCGGCTCTGTGGCTGTAAGCACAGCCGTGATTCATCAGCATGCTAACATGCTTCCACTGTCATTGCTAACATGCTACAGTAATGTTTAGCAGGTATCATGTTTATCTCTTAATTCAGCATTGGATTCCGATTGGTTTGAGGCTACTCCAATAGGTTTACACTTACCGCAATACCATGCCTTCTGTGATTCAAATTCTGCAAAGAAACCCCGATAGAGCGCAGCCAGACCCTTTTCACAAAGTGAATTATGGGTCTGGTTTACTAGGCTAGCCCTGATTATGAGGAAACAAAACTAAACTTCTATGCAAACATTCATGACAATACATCCAGCAGATGTTAAGAAAACTGAGTCTCGACAGGGTTTGGCTTTCTGTAGAGCTGCACCTCCAGCATGACTACAAAACAACAAGGGTCTTTCAGGGGCCCAGAATTAGGTCAGTCAGTCAGAGTAAAAAGCCCATAAATCATTTTTTAAAAGTTTATCCTTTTTTAACATTCATGGTATTCCTCCGCTTTTAATCACATCAAACCTTTTTGTGCTGCACATTCATCTACAAGATGCCAAAACAATAAACTCTACCTAAGGAGCTCTCTGGGTGTGTGCCAAACATTAAGTCATTGAGATTTGTAGTCCTGGGCAGAGATTTAAACCAGCAAAAACCCAAGGCCAGCAACAAGCTAAATCAATAGCGAGACTGACCATATTGCTATATATCACATTCAAGTAATGGTCTAGATCGTGTGGGGTGCCAGAAAGTACAGGACCATACATCAAATACATTCGGGGCAATTTGTCCTTGATACGCCACAGAAAGGAGGGAGCAAACATAATGTTTCCAGAAGGATAAGACCTAATACTTCTCAGCAAACAAGTGAAGCTGTACACTGCTTTCTTCATTATTTCTGTACATATTATTGTAAACTGTATTGATTACCATTCGGCACTAGACTGAACTGATTTGCACAGGATGACACAATAAGACAACAGAGGGAAATTTCCTGAGGTGACACTCTGTTCCACAGAGGCCGTAAAGCTGTGCTGCTGATCCTCCTCTTGTTGTCAGTTATACAGACCAGGGTGATTACATGCATAATACATGAAGACAGTCAACCACAGGTTCCCTCTCAGAACACGTCTCCCCAAACCTAACCTGTACCTGAACCAGTCTCCCTCAGTGGACTCGATCAATAAAGGCATCAAGTCCTGTCCAACAAATCTATCACAGTCAGTTCATCAAAACAGTCATCAACACATGAAGCTGGAAAGCTCTTCATTTGCTGTTCCTGTGCTGTCTGACAAGCTGGAGACTGAACCTGTGCTTCAGTCGACTGCAGAGAGAAACCCGTCAGTTTCTCATCATTCTGTGCAGCACAGACATTTCACAAGCAGGGATGGTCCTCTCCTCGAGGGGTGATGATGCTGTCTGCCTGACAGATTCTTTACACTCGCTGGTGATGGCTAAAAAGGAGAAACACACACTATCAAGAGTAAAAACCATGTTCCAAACCAGTTTACTGAATACTTTTTTTTGTTGATTAATTAACTGAGAAAAGAAAAAATGGTCAGTCAGCACAATTAGAATGATTTCAGATACAAAAGGCACTGATGTAAGAAAATCTGTCTTTAAAGAGGGATTAAAGATTGTGATCTAGACACAGCTGGTTCCTTCTAAAAGGTTTTTGTGAATTTGCTGCTTTTCATTATAAACTGAATATCTTTGAGTTCTGGACTGTTGGATGGACAAAAAAACTATCCGAAGATGTCACCTTGAGCTCTGGAAATTTAATTTAACTATTTTGCATTCACTGTTAAAAAAAAAAAAACTGTTGGCAGATTATCTTTGATAAAAAATACTCAACTATACAACATCCTACACCCTGGACCTCTAAAAAAACCTGTTAACTGTCACTTTAATATCACCGTCACCATGCATGGGTTTTCATTTGTTGTGTGTTTAAACAGTCACTGGTTCGACATCTTTATTGTTTCAGTACACACATACTTTATAACTGCCTATGGCCTGAAGCGTTTAGTCTCAAAAAGTAAATTCCTTCCATTGTCAAAAACAACAGTACTGAGACAAACGCCACACCCATTACAAACAGGACACTTGTCTCTGTTTTGTTTTAAGCTTTACGATGGGCTTGTTAAAAACTGAATTAATCTGCTGATTACATGTTCCCATTAAAGAACTACATTTTTAGAAAATGTTATTTTCCCCATAAAAAAACAAGTTTGCTGTCTGTCTGAACATCCTAAAGTTGTCTGTTGATGGCCTACAATCAACCCTGTGGGAGCCAACACTGCTGCATTTTGAACATCAGTAAGTAGTCTAAATAGTTGTTGAATGTTTGCCAGCGGGTATAAATAACGAACCATTTAGCCGTCAGACTGAAAAGACAATAATAGGTTGCCACTTATCCCATGCATTCCCCCTTTTCTTACCTTCTACCATTTACTTTTCTCTTAAGTCCGGCACATCCAGTCTTATTTCAGACATTTATTCGACAGTAACCAGCAGGTTCTGTGATTGTCAGGCTCACATATGAGCAACCTGTTTGTCCTCACCCTCCTTTAATCCTCTGAGGCCATAATCGATACGTCCATGGTAGACCTTTCTCCCTCTCTCTGCCACTCCACCTTGAGACACAGTGTGAATTTAAAGGCCACAGCGGTGCAGTGAGGGAAACACCCACCAGAAAGGAACACCCACTTACATAAATCAATTACAGACGCGTCAATCAAGGATAGACTCCCTTACTTAAATGAGTAGAACCAACGCGTTAGTGGTCAGCCTTATAAACTCAGAACATTGATAACATTACTCTACTACACAACACTACTAACTCATAACACTTCTATTTACAGTCCAGTAATCCTTTAAAACAGGTTTTTTTCTTAGCCTGGGCTGAAAATCACCGAGTCAAACAGGTGACAGGCAGGCCTACATTTTCTTTTCTTTTCAGCACCTGCTCATTCAGGCTCTTCTTAAGCATAAAGATACTTTTAGCTGAATACTAAAGGGTTACTCTGCCGACTAGCAAAAAGCATGGTATCGTTACAAAATCGGCAGTATTTTACAAAGAATGTTGTTTATCTTCCTTCCATGGGCCTGGCTCTTTCGCTATCATCTGTGTCAAAATCTCCTCAAATGATGTCAATGATGCATTTTATATCATTTGTGGAGGCTTGGGCCTACCTGCTCTGAATTACAATTTCTTATCCAGGTGAGCGAGCACTGTGTTTGCTTTGTGAGGAATTTCAGGCTCTGGAAGACCAAAACACCCTCATTATTAAAAAATTATACAATCTTAAATAAAAGGAATGCTCCAATGCGATGGATAACAATCTTGGAGACCCGGCAAGTACCGTTTTTTTAAATTCCATATGTCACCTGCGATGCATCCTGGTACATGCAGGCACAGCAAGAACGGCTGTGTGAGCAGGAAAACCCAGAAAAATGAGCTTTCTCTGTAAATATAGCACAAACTGAGGGATTTATTACTTCAACTGACTACAATTACCATCAACATTGATCGGATATCCACATGAGCAGTGAGAGAGTTCTCCCTTAATGTCAGCATGCTAACATGCTCAGATGGCAATGCTAGCATGCTGATGTGTGGCAAGTAATGGCCACCGTGTCCACCACCTCAGTTGAGTGTGTTAGTATCCAGTGGGAGTTCTGTGTCAACAAAAATGTCCAGCTACACCACACGGACAAACCACATGTCATGATCTGAGTCTGACGGTCTAAACCAGATTTCATGTTTTAAAACCACATCTGACTGCACTGTGGTTAGTGCCAGCCAGCTCTGGCGCCCACAATGGCCTGTGTTATAATTTCAATTGTAGTGGCTAGTTAGCTAAATGAAAAGTTCAACGTTAAAAAAATTCAAAGGTTTAGCTGACTGATATTGCCGTCCCTGAGCCACACTGCTTGGTTAAAAATCAGATAATTCAGAGTTGCATTGATTCAACCTTCCCGCCTGTGACTTTGCAAATAAAATCACGCACAATCCTGTCATCTCAACAACTAACAGCTGGACAAAAGTATACTAGCAAAATTAATGCTGGAGCAGAACTCGATAGCTAATGGAACTAGCTGGCAAAACTTGATGCAAAATTATGGTTTGTTATATGTTTAAATAAGCATTAATATCTGAAAAGAGAGACAAACAAAAATTTGAAGTTCAGTTGGCATCTTTAATATCCTAACTGAGGTGCACGAGTTGTGGCATTAAGCTATGCTACTGCTAGCTTTTTAGGCACTTTGAGGCGGGATTCCATCCTCCGTTAACAGAACGGCCAAAGAGCGTTCCCTGTGTGCCGACCCCTCTCTAGAGAAATACGAGGTGGAGAGGTTGTTTAACTGGCGTAGTCTGCCTTCCTCATCAATTCTTCATCTCACTGAGGTTTGTGCATGTTAAAGTCTATCGCCATTGCCGCGGCTCTGGCATCTCTCATTGGTACTCTGTCACTTGTGTGGAGGTCGGTTTAAAGTGACCTCTGCTGGCTTTCTAAGTACAGAGGACAAAAATCCATTTAAAGAACTTTATTGGGACATGAGTGCTGTTGTCTTTCAAATGAAATCATCATGGCAGCCCTTGTCCTCACAGGGTTGGGCATATTTTCTGTTTCTGACACATACATGCCCGGGCTGCTCCCATCACAAGCTGCCGTCCCCTCCTCACCCATGGATGCTGCTGCTGCTCCTCGCACACATCCCCTGTACAGTATCATGTTGTTGTCCGTGTGTGGTGAGATCACATTATCTCACATCACAGGGAAATGAACAAAAATGGCTCCTCCCACTCTGCCTTTTTGCTCTTTTACACACCCCTCACCCTCCTCCTCCTCCTCCTCACATCCCCTGCCTGCCCCCCCCCCCTCCTCGGTAGCAGCAGGTGTTATTCTCGTGTAACCTGAAGATTTAGGTGGTAATTAGCATCGCCTCTCAGCCCGAGAGAGTTATTTGTGCTTCATGGTTAACAGCAGGGGGAAACTGGAGTCGAGAGTGTTTCTGGGCACCCGATGAGAGGACAAATCACGCCTCAAAAACACGTGGGAGAGATTACTCAAATATGCCTCCTTTGTACCCTCTTTACCCCCCCCGCTGCTGCTGCACGGTTATCTCCGTCCGTTTGGCACCGAGCTGCAGTCCATTCCGTGAGTAAATGTGCAGGATGTCGGAAGCTGTTGAGCACCATAAATAACCTGCACACTTGGGTTTCATTGTAGCTGTAGAGGCTTTGACCTTGTGTTCTGCTGCCCTTAAGTAGGCATTAGAAATGCACCAAACATGAACAACATGCTCAGCAGCAAAAACATGCGTTTTAACAACAGGTTCACCTTTCAGCGTCCACGGTGCAATGAGGCAAAAGCAAGGACTGGGCTAATGATCAGCATCCTCCTCGGAGGCAATTAACTGCACTGATATTACATAATGACAGCCCACACTTTCACCAACATCACCGGTCCAGGCATGAGACTGTCCGACAAAATAAATGAATCTGTGCGTTAACGAGGCATGTGTGTCAGCACATCCCCACCGCTTCATGTCAGGCAGTGAGCTCAGAGAGACACAGCGGCTCAGAAATGAAACACCTTGAAACTGTCAGGACGCGCTTCGCAAA
The DNA here is from genome assembly GCA_029783625.1 of Naso annulatus. NCBI lineage: Eukaryota > Metazoa > Chordata > Actinopteri > Acanthuriformes > Acanthuridae > Naso > Naso annulatus. Next base: position 17,731,392 of record JAPZDX010000022.1, read on the forward strand.
GAGTGGCTTCTCTTGACAGGATCTTACCTTTGCTGTTGTCCTCCTCCCGGTTCAGATACATGGCTGTGACTTCACTCCGAGGCAGATGCGACGGCGTTGTCTCAGTTATTTGTTGCTACTCCTCCTGGCGTGCGCCGTGAACTCCGCGGATGTGCTTTGTAGTAGTAGCTGTTTGTTGTTTTGTTGCTCCTCCACAGCCTCTCCTCCTAGTGGATAGGTAGGCTAACCAGTTTGAGACTCTCTCTCTCTCCCTCGCTCTCCCTCTCTCTCTCTCTCTCTCTCTAATAACCGCTGGTTCGCTCAGGCTCAGAGGACAAAATGGGAAAAAAGTGTCTCTTTGCAGCTGTGTCCAGTCTTCACCGCCTGTT
>JAPZDX010000022.1:17868258-17879233 GCA_029783625.1 Naso annulatus
TGTCTCCTGCAGTAATCTAACAGAAACACTGAGGGATTGACCCTTAACCTATAGACAAGTGAAATTATTCTCTAACAAGCTGCAGGTGGCGTTGGCTAATCGGTTCTACTTTCAGATTGTCCGATAATGCTCAACAGAGATCACCTATGTTCAATTCAAATGCGCATGGAGGCAGAAGGAGTTCAGTTACTGCACAGCAGCGAGAATGTGAAGTCAGTGTATTGTGCAGGTGAAGAGAGGTTTTTACTACTGCATCTGACGAAAAACGCAGTCATGTGCAGCAGGTGTGGCGTCAAGATTTTAATTTCGTCTGTTCCTTACATTTACAAAAGTCACCACTTATGGATAGAAAGATGAAAATAATTCCTGCCTGATTTGTGTCTCCGTAATGTCTTAAAAGCATGAACAGTTTCTGTTGAGACAAGCATTTAAATTGACAGCGCAGTGCACTGCTCTCTCGCCCTGTAGCTGAGACAAGCCCAGCTGCAGGTCTGTGCGCACACAGAGCAGAGAGGCAAACCGAGAGGATGAAGCTCTTCGGCTGAATGCACACAAAATCTGGCATTAAAGCAAGTCCCTGCAGGGTTGTGTGGAGGTGTGTATGTACTTGTGCTTTGGACTGTAATCACTGCGAAACGACAGGAAAATAATGTTTTATTCTTTGATTCACTTTTCTCTTCTCTGTAATTCTACTCCCTTTCTGCACTGGCTCTGGTGCTCACCTCTCTGTGTCACAGAGGTAGCAGCGGCTCAGGGAAGACACCATCAGGCGGCCATCTTGGTACCCTAGCTGAACCACTCTGGAGTCCACGGTGGTGACGGTCTGAATGGGGAAGATAACGAAAGCCGACCCCTAGAGATAAAGAAAACAATGCCAAATAAATAATTACTTATGACACTGATGTAAAGAAGGAAATGTCAAGAAATGCCTGGTTAAAAGGACTTGAACACACTGACAAAAGCTTGTAACAAAAAAAAAGTCATCACATAATCTATTATACTTTTCACCCTATTTACAACAGTTCAGACAAAGAAGTGGCGTGCTCACTCAAAAACAAATATCACAGGTAAAAATCAACTTTAAACACAAGCAAATGGCAAACATGGCATGATGTGCTAACATTTGGGCACGCTGTCAGTGTTTAACAGGAACAGAGGTCACAGCCCTTCCTGTAGCTGTGTTTTTCCCCGACTGTTTTTGCTTTGCAATCACTTTCCCTTCTTGAAGTTCAAAGATAGAACACTGTCTGTCACACAATGAGTGTTTGAGATCAAAACATCAATTTGCAAATTATTTTAAGTTTGAAGACTCAAAATAAAACACCTTACTTTGTTAAATTGCAAAGGGTCAGTTATCTTTATTTTAGGATCCTTCGTAAGCTGTTACAGGGTTCATGACTTCAGATGTAGCATCAGAGACGTTTTATAGAATAGACAGATCACGTGGATCATTTTGAATAGAAAAAGTCATAACAACAAAGACTGCACATATCCCGCCTCTTCCTCCAACAGCCAATCACGTGCTTGGTTTACAGCCAAGGGGAAATCTATTAGCCTACTGCGTTGTTGTACTGCAGCTTAGAGAGTCACAACGGTTTAAATCGATTTGGTCTGGAAGCAGATGGACTTCTAAGAGCAGAACATCACTCTAACACACAGGATTACCAAGACATGTGAGGTTATTAAACTAAGTATGATGTCTATGGTTTAAGTGCTCTGGTGGAATGTCATGTGGTGGCGCTCTGAAATGAGCAGTTACATATACATACACTCTGGTCTTCTTACCACAAAACAGCTGCCAAAATGGCTGCTGAGTGGCAAGCAAACAACCAGCAAGGTTTGATGACTCAGAGAATTCATCAACTTCTGTCCCCTCACTTGAATTAAGGCTTGCTGATTCCGACTCAGTTCTGAGACTTTACAAAACTGCCATGTATTAACCAGCTACCTTGCCCAGCTTGGAGGATCCTGCACGGAGAAAGGACACTTTGCCTCCTGAATCCCCGACAAAAACTCTGAGAGTGCTCGTGTCCCAGCAGAGTGCAGTGACTGCATGACCTCGGTGCTCCCAGGACACACTGACTCTCTCTGGACGACCCCGCCGCTCCAGCTGCAGCTCCCACACCACCACCAGACCCTGACTGGAGAGGAGAACAACACTTTAAACACCACAGGCAACACACGTGATATGTGGGAGAAGGGAGGAAGAGGAGGAAGGTGGCATCAGATGACAAGGGTGTAGACTTGTGATTGAGTAGGAAACATTTCTTTGCTTCTTGGAGAAACTCTAACCTTGTCGCAACAGCAACAAAGTCTTCATCATGAGGGCAGCACGCCACCTGAGTGATGGCTCCCTCCTGAAAAAGAGCACACAATGAGTGAAGAGTTAACGAAAAACTGAGAAAAATCAACAAATACCTACAAACATTTTATTCTACATAATGTTTAGAGAGTCACATGTTACCTTGTGCGTGAGAATGAGCCTTTGTTTCCAGCCCTCCCTCTGAATCAGGTGCAACCCTCCTGCTGATGTGCCTAATGCGAGCCACTTCCTTGAGACAGCCAAACAGGTACACTGCAACACACCAGGGTCACATTTAGAAAGTGTTGACTCATCTATTCACGTAGACACTAGGGACGCCACAATACAGCCAGCCCACGGTTCAATACGAAACTTGGTTCTTGGGTCACGGTTTTAGTTTGGTTTCGACACGCACTTGGTGCGTGAGGAGAAAAAATCCTTTCAGACAAACTCTTGCGTATTGTAAAATGTAAAATAAATAAGTGTGTCTACTATAAGGCTGTAGTCAGTCTATATTTATTTTATTTATTTAGATGGGGCAAGTAGATGTGAGAAGTACTTACCCTGCATGGCAAGTGGGAAAACACCTTAACATCAGACCCTGAACAATATTCCATTGCTCAAGCATTCACGACAAGATATCTTTCATTTAACACTGATTTCTCTGAGGAAATGAAGGGAGATCATTTTACTGATCTGCTTTTAATTTACTGGCTATCTGAAGAAGCAAACAACATGCCAGCATGCGTGACGGCATTTTTGTAGAGGGGATGGCCTTTGTAAAAAAAGTGCCAGGTTTTTCTGCACTTCAGTGATTAGCTCTTCTGCGAGTAAGCTTATTACTTCTGCTGGTATGAGTAAACAAATGGAAGGCACACCCCTTCCTTTTGAACTTTATTTTGATTGGTTGAAAATGTTTTATCATTGCATCACAAAATATCGCTCCAAGATGGAATTAAGAATATTGTTATAGTTGTCGTTTGGATGTTTTTATTGTTACAGTTGTCGTGTGAACACATACATGAGATTTACCTGTAATGATTTCAAAAACTTTATAGTTATGGTTATCTTTATAGTTATCGTTCTAAGTGTGAAGGGGCTTTTATTGTTGTTGTTCCAGGAGCAGTACGCACTGCTGAGCCTGTAGAGAAATATCTGAGGACGTGCAGCAATTAGGCAGAAACAGTGGCGTTTGATTACAACAAAGGTGGAAGTAAAGCTTCTTCTTCTGCTATTTCTGGAAAATTAGACAACTCTGCGCATGTCACTATGGTTACTTCTGATTAAACGCGTGATGCATGTATACACCATACGCACATCATGATCAGATCACTTTATCCATGTAAACATTAAAGTTGGAATCTCTAATCACTCAAGATTTTGATCAGATTGAAGATATTTTGCACGTGTAAACGTAGCAATTGTTAGATGAACAATGCTTTTGTGATGACGTGATGTAATTTGTGGTTTTAATTTACTGCCTTTTACCAAGACTCAGAAAATCTGATAATGTAATTGGCAAAACATTTTTCCGCTTATACATTCCTTGTAGTTAGATTTTTAATCTACATTATGTTTGACGACTACAAACTAGGAAGTATAAAGCTAGTTATGGAAAAAGTAATTTAGGCAGTATATTTTACTTGTAGTACTTTGAAGACAGTCAATTATATGAGAGATCTGACTTCATTATAAGACTGAGTCAGACATGTAATGGTGAAACCTACCTTGAGTCTGCCAGAGTCTAGTCGGAGAGCAGACAAAAGTGGATCAAGGCAGTCAAACTCCGCCAGCACATGACTGTAGTTCTCCGGCACAACTGGTATCAGAGGCATCTTTACTGGTGATCCTTAACCACTAAGAGAGAGAATAAGGCAGTCAGCAAAGTATTTAGTGAAATGTGAGGGGTCTCAAGTGTCACGACTCTTTGCATACAGCAGCCCTTAGCTGTGTGGCATCTGTGACTGTCTGATGCTCTCTAAAAGATATTTTTAATTTTGTAAAGTTTTACCATCATCTCTAGTCAGTGCCAACATGAGGAAGACATTAATGTCACTAAAGAAATACAGATGAAGCATCTTGTAAATGAGTGAAGTCTCTTAACTTCACACATGCATACAAAATATTGATTAAGGCTCATTTTTAAGGGGGAATTTTTTTTTTGAGTGTCAAAGAAGAGCTGTCTCTTGTCCTGGAGCTGTCAGTTAACACTACCAAAACAGACAAAATGCAGCACAACACTGTGGTGTGGCTTTAAATTACATGTGATGGTTTTAAGTGAACACATGAGGAAGAGGAAATGAAACTGAGGCTGCAGCTCATTACAGTAATCAGATACTGTTGGCCAAAAACATCAACAGTTGGATACAAAGATGTTTTAAAGCAAAATGACAAATTAGTCGGCACAGGTTTCTCATAAGAAGGTGAGAAGCGGCAGTCAGCTCTGACCTCTGTCTCTGTATTTGTTAGCACTTTACTGCAAAAGGACTCTGAGTGCATTTGGGGAAGAGGAATGTGCACAAATCTGTTCTGACCAGTGACATGACAGACAGAGAGCAGAAATGTTGCCGTGTGCAACACAAGAGCAATACAGGTTTTAATCTGGAGGCGTGACCGTAACCTGTCTGCGGATGTTTTGGACTGAAAACTGAATCCTCACAAACAAAACTGGACTTATTCACATTAAATCTGACTATGTGGGGCAAATGTTCACCAGCTGCTCACTTACTTCAAGCAGTGCAAGCAGTACAGGAAAATGACTCTTTGAATTGTGCGCTATGTCATATAATAATAATAATAATAATAATAATAATAATAATATAACAAAACAAAGTACTGATGCATTAATAAATGTTAAATACTGACTTTTTTCGAGGTTAAAATCAGGCTAACTCCAAGTGACGTTAATTCACACACGCGTCGTATTGAAAACTGATTCTGTTGTGTTTGTGAAATCTTGCATGTCAACAGAGTTGTCACATAAATGCAGAACAGGCTGACTCATGGAAGGAGCAAAAGGAAAGTACCGACGTTTCGCCTAACGCGGCGGTTACATGAGAAACGTCAACAGCACTTTACTAACGTTACACGTACTGGAACGTTAACGTTACTTTTAATGTTAATAACTGTCAACAAACCCTGAAACGTCAATATTTCGTGCACAGTCGTTCGAGATTAATGTCAACTAACCAACTAACGTACGTAACGTAGATGACGTTAGCTGGTCGGCTCTTTTTGGTTTCAATTTTCGTTGGACAACGTTACAAAGAGTGAAGCGAGTTTACTGATTAACTTTGGCGACCAGCTGCGCTGCAAATAAGGGGCCGATCATGGCAGTCTGCATCACGAGACCAGTCTGCTGACACCGATGCTAACGTCTCTATCGACACTGATGTTAATGTCACCACGAAAGCCTTTAAAGGAGAGACATATATATGAACGACATGAGTGTGTTTAACATGTAAGACGGGTTTTTCAGACTAACTTTAGTCTGAGGACTCACTGCGCGAACTCGCCCCGGGAACACTTCGCTACAACAAGCTAGCAAGAATGCTAGCTAGCTACAACAGTGATGTTTCCACTCACCGTTTGTCAGTTAGCCAACATTAACTTGTCGCCTCACTCACCAAATGGTCGCACTGTCCACCGCTGCCGCCTACACACACCCTCTCAACCGTTGCAGCACATCGCTGGTTGTATTTACTTTTCATGGAGAAAGTCAGCGGTCTGTGTCTCGGCACCGTGGCGGCAGAAAGCCGACCGGTGACGGCTGCACTCAGCTGGTGAGGGAGGCGCTTCCTGCGATGAGCCGCGGACGCTTCGCTGGATGTCATGACGAGAATTATACAAGTTAGTTCCTACCGAGCAATTTGATTGGACAGCAGGCATTTCATGAGTGCTGATATAGAGTACAACTAACGATGTATTGAGCACAACAGCACTGGAACTTCTGATTTTATGGATTACTCTTCTTAACAGGAGCTCGAATCACTTTCTGTCGGTTGCTGTGTCACTTTGTTACAAACTGCACTGAAAAGATGGATATTTTTCCGCATTGTCTTCAGAGAAAGACGAAAAGAAGGAAAGAAGAAAGCAAGAAAGTAAAGTTGTAGCCCCTCTGTGACTTATTAAGTAAGCTGATGTGCAGGAACATGTTAGTTGTTTGTGTTGCTTAGCAACAGTCCTGTACCAGTCCAGTTGTGGAACTATTTGCGCAGCCGGAGCAAAATAAAGCATTAAACTAATTAACAAATCATAATTTGTTTTTGCGTACTTCTCTCAATTAAATTGAGTTTGTACAACTGTTGTATAAAAGCAGGATCACACTCGAGGTCGTGCTGTTGCACTGAACATGGTCACTGCAGTGATGCAGTCGTCAGGTTCTCCCTCTCCTGTGATATTGCTTCAATAACATCACACCCTATTATCAAAAGCACCTAACGTAAACCCAATGCACTTGTAAAGGTGATAAAAAAGTTGCCTAAGTTTATTAATGGCAAAAAACTCACTTGTGTTTTTGTTCTGTAAAGACAAAAACGTAAGTGAGTTGATGTGCAAGGACTTTAAGAGTGCAGTTTCAAAAGACAGCGGCTTAAAGCATCACTTTTATTCAGAGTTTAGTTTTTAGTGCAGACAGAAGGTGCAGACAATACAAACAGTGACAGTGTGATTTCAGTCACACACACTAATGCACTCAAGTGTAAAACGTCTTTGAAGTATTGCTTTATTCACTTGGCCTTTTGATTCAGATTTTCGGGACCTTCGTCCCACAGTCTGACTCAGTGCTCAGAGGGGCTCCTGTTCCTCTGCCCTGTGCAGGGATTAATCCCACGTCCCCTTCTTGCATGATCCCACACGTCACCCTGTTGTCCTGAGTGCCTTTCTAATTTTCCATTTGAAATTTGGTCATGTTACACCATTTTTAAAAGTCTCATTTAACCTTTACTGGCACCAATCTGTCAACCATTGAGAAAACACAAACAAAAGAGAAAGAAACTAATTACAGTTATTTGTGACTGAGATGCAGTTAGTCTCTGGTGAACAGTTTCAGCAGCGTCCATCTACAGTATATCCTCATTTAGCCCCTGTGAACCACACCTCTTCAGGATGTGATCTGTGGACTCTTTACAGCAGTCTGGGGAGCCATCACAGGCCACGTGTCCATATATTTCAACGTCTTCTTTGTCCTCTTTCTGACAAACCATCAGACCTCAGGTTTTCCTCATCATGCGGCGAGTTTGCCAGATGTGGAACTTGCTATAAGCTGTCTGCAACATCTCCTCCAAATGCCCTGTGAGCTGTGGGAACGTCAAAGAAAATTGAATGCAAGTGCCACCTCAAAAAAGCCATTATTGTGACAATATGAACTGCTTAGACACTTACATTTGTACCTAAGTACTGACGCTGAATCTTGTCCTGAAAAGGACGAAGCTTGGTTATCTGAAATCTCTCGAGGTTTGACTTCATTTTTATCACCTACATGAAAAAACAACAGGAATATCAATAAAACTTTACTTCCTTTTTCATCGGGTTAGCGGCACCTGCAATGGTGATGAGGGAGATTATGCCGTAAAACTGCATAGCAACCACACACTGATAGGAAAAGTTTGTAGCTTTTGGACAGACTGTTTAGTTTCAGAATGGATGGATGGATTTTTGGCACTGACAAGGGCGTGGCTACCAGCCTGAGAAATCATCTGCCCGTCCTAAGAAAACTGGAAAGAGAAAAATCCTGCATAGTCTTATGTTGAAAGGTCTAAAACAGGAAGGAGTTTGAGCAGATGCTCTTGTGTTGACCGTTAAGCAGTAACTTGATGGACAATTGAGGTGATGCGATATTAAAGTCAGCTCCATTTTACGCTCTCCTGTTGCAGTGAATCCTTCACACAACTTAGCACAACACAACAGGTGGTGGTGGTTTTTTTTAATTGTTTTTTTTTTTTTTTGTCTCGGGAAGTGTCCACGCAGGCGGGGGTGGAGACAAAAGCAGGCAGGTGGAGAGTTGGGGGCAAAAACAACATGAATCGATTTGTTTTGGAATTTGCCAAGACCAACAGCAGGCTGTTCCTGTGGATGTCTGACGTGAGGTTATACGCTGGAAACTGATAACCGAAAGCTTCTCTAATGACTGCATGAGCACGTTGCTGCTGTTCTCTCCAATGCTCATCACATGTTATTCCTTTGTCACCTTGACTGACGTTGAGCCTAACTAGTCAGCAACTGCATTCTAGCCTATAAGTTCTACTTTTGTTTAAAAAAAAAAAAAGAATGAAAAATATAAACATAGAATTTCTAAAAAAAAAATGTTTTAATTGCTTCTGCTAATCATACGGGGATTATCTAACAGCAGGTCATCATTTCTTGTTTTTATAACTGCCCAAAGATGCTTTTATTTTGACTCGATGTAAAGTTCGGCCAACAGTAATTAGAGTCAGAGACTGGCTCTGTTACTGCGCCTCAGTATGTGCCCATTTAGCTATTGTTTTTTGTTGCCCATCTAAATAAGCCGAATGCCCAACCAAACATAACATCCTGGTAACGTCTCTGGGCACTGATCAACAAGAAAATATATGTTCATGTCCATGTGAAAATAAATTCTCTATAAATTAAGTAGAAATAAAACACCATATTGGCTTCAGTGTCAAAAAGTTTAGCTAACATCTGTTGTGATTTTGTTTTGTAAAACCATAAAACCCCCCAAAAGTTTGAAGGCCATGAACTTATCAACCTTGAACACATTTTTCATGAAATGCAGTTCCCTCTGTTGGATACACTGCTATGGGCAAATTTAGCACAGACTCTTTTAAACCACACAGAAATGGCAATAATTGATTTGCACGTATTATTAGACAACTTTTTAAAGGCCAGTTGCTGTTTCTGTTGCTAAAATCAAGGGTGTCAAGACAGGAAATAACTTAATGTGTGATGATAAAAATTTGACTTTTTGAATGTGGTGGATTTTTATCACCTTGTCTTCCAAAAATGGTGTGTTCACAGGGAAACATGACCAGAAGTGTCTCAACAACTCTCCAGCAGCTGCATAAAGATGCTTCAACTCTCCCTGAACTTCAGATGGAACCATCTCTGGAAAAAACAAAGATTGACAAGAAAAGACAGAATGAAGTATCGCAAGTTCAAATCTTTAGAAACATCTTTCAGGACGGATTCAGGTTTCCGACACACTGGGTCATCAGTGAACCAGACATCTAAGCTATGAGCACCAGCTCTCACAGTAATATAAGTAATATGAATGTAAACCAGCAAATGTGAAACATACTTACGATTTATGGCTTGCTGTGCTCCCGCCTGCATGAGGACGCCACCTGGAGAAAGTGCTGCGATGGCAGAACTGGCTGCTGAGCTGGACAACACCTGCAAAACAGTGAATCACTTTGAAGGCACCACTGAAAGTTGAAGCAAGTTACTTATTCCTGTCTTCTTTTTTTTTGTATTTTAATTAATTTATTTTTTGTACATGATCCTAATTTACATTTCCTGCTTGTAGAAATCTGACTGCAGTCTGCTTTGTTAGCAGATCCAAAATTTCCAGTTTAAATTTTCTGACCAAAGAACAAAAAAACAACAAACAAATCATTTAGTGTTTATCGTGTGAAATTTGTATTATTTCTATGCTGACTAAGAAAAGCAGTCAAGCATTTCTTGATCATTTATCTAGACTGTAAAATTTCCTTTACATTTATGTCTGCAAGCTACATTTTACAAGCTGTCTTGTATTAATACTCCTGGGATGTATAAATGAGTCAAAGTACAAAGATAGTTAATAATCTTGTCCAAAGGTCGATGATATCTGAATCACAATGGAGGGTGTGTCTGGTCGAACCTGAGTGAGGTTGGGTTTGTAATTGACCATCTCGTGCCGAATGTGGTTCACAGAGTTGATGATGTCCTGGCTCGTTGTATAGTGTTGGGACTGAAGTGGCACTGGACCGTGAGCATACCTGTACCCATAAAAAAAAGGAAGGGAGGGAGAAACATGATATCACAACAGATCACCACACATTCAACTGAGAATAAACAAACAAAAAAAGTATTCGTTTATTCCTGGTGGGGCTGCAAATAAGAAGAGCATCTTTTCTCTCCACCAGAGATTATATACAATCACTTAATGTGCTTAAGTGGCATTCAGGTGTTATTCTGACGAACTTTACCACAGGAAAAGCAATGAATCTGATCAGTAAGTTGATATTTGGATTATTGCTATTTCAAAATAGCTCTCTGTCCAGAGGAAGTGAGACTCACCCACAACACAATGATCCTCCTCCTAAATTTACAGGAGCCTTAAAATTCTTTAAGTGAAACCGGCTTATGGCGGACACAACTCAAGCCCGGTTTATGGTCGCCACGGTCTTTCCCGCATAAGGTTGCACACATCAAAAGTAGGAATTATTGTTTTTATTGTTAATTGTGATAAAAACACACACAATAATTTTATCACGGTCAATTTCAATTAATAGCATAATCGTCATAATCGTGAATTAAAGTGTCTGCTATAAATAACCTGATGTAATCCTCATTATTTATGCTTGTGAACAGTGAATTGTCCACACTTCAGTGCAAGTGGGACTTTTTAGAACAGAGTAGACTTACTTATACAGATTTTTTTAAAATTTATCTTTCATTTAAGTAGGGATACCTTAGAATTATCATTATCTT
>JAPZDX010000022.1:18024924-18038105 GCA_029783625.1 Naso annulatus
CCCAATATTTCAGTCTTTATAAAAGTGGGTAGCAAAGCACAAACATTTCCAAAAGGTTTACTTTGTGTTTCCACTGAGTGGCACAGTTTGGTTTGGTACAGTACCCTTCGATCCGGCTTGTGTTTACACTGTCGACTGTCCCCTTACTTGGTGGGCCTTGTGCTGCAGGAGCACAAGCACCAGGAGGGTGCTCTGCTACATTTTTTTCCAGGTGAAAAATACTTCACCCGCATAAACCAGAAGAAATTCATGTGCATTTTTTAAAATTTTTTGAAGATCTAATCCTCATTAAAGCAAACGTCACCACGGAAGACAAATCAGACATTTCACTATCATACGTGAACTATATGTATGTGACAAATAAATCCTCTTAAAACCTCTTCAAGTTGTCATGTTGGCATTTGAGATGGACTGACAAATTTCTTGCTCAACTCATGCACTGAACAACATGTAAGAAAACATTCCACCTTAAAAGGTGCATCGGAGCATCTCAGTGAAGGAGATGATCTGTTTTTCAACCAGGAACGTTAAACTTATGACAAAGAATCAACATGAAAAGGCGGCAAAGCATCCTTTGGTTTTTGTTTCATGTTTTAAAATGCTACAGAAACATTACAGCTGGCGTTTAATCTGGGCACAGATCATCGGTTCATCGTTAACCTTCCCTCCGCAGTGACAGCTTAACGAGTCGTGCTGCTGCAGCGAGCAGAGCGGCAGGTCTCACCGCGAGCTGCAGCTACTCACAGGTCTGAAAACTGTGACAGATTTACAAACAAGCGTTGTTTGGGTAAACTGACTACGTGTTTTAAATCTACACTCTTGACTAAAGAATATATAAAACTGACTAAAGTGATATATTAACAACAACACTTAAAACAGCTTTTTGCCTGCTTGCAGTCAACGAACTGCAGTGTGAGTAGCTTCGCCCTCTTGGGACCTTCTGGGACCGCCTGGTTCCTCGACGAAAGGGTGGTACCCTTTTGACAGTGGAAATGTAAAAAATGCGTACCATACCGAACAGTATCGTTCAGTGGAATAATAATCAACATTGTTCCCAGTTTCCCAGCACCCAGTAAAGAAAACCTTTCATCAGTTTCCTGGCTTTAACACAAGTAAGAACAAGTTAGATCCTGTAGATCGTCGACTGCCACATAAAAGTTACAGCTCAAAGGAAAAGTTTTCTCCTTATGGAGCCGCACCCTCATTCTCTTACCTGCAAGTGTGTGAAGACCAGTGAAAGTGACAGATGCAGTGTGTGTGTGTGCGCGTGTGTGTGTGTGCGTGCGTGCGTGTGTGTGTGCGTGTGTGTGTGTGTGTGACGGGTGACATTCCTCTGTCACTGCAATTCCTTCGTCAGTTGGGTGTCACTTGTTTAAAACACATATATCTTTCACTGCTCTTTCAACACTTACACACGCACAAACACACACACACACACACACACACCCACACACACACCCACACACACACCCACACCCAGTGTAGGACCAAGTAGGTTCACGATCACAACCTGCCCCACCTGAGGGAGCGGCATTGACCTTATATGCAAATAAACGAGTTCCAGCAGAGCAAAAAAATGTGTAAGTTCTTGTCTCTCACAGTTTTACATTTAAAATGCAGAAACGTGCACTACCTGCTTGTTTGAAAAATATGTGCAAACACAAAAACTGAGCTATTTAAACACTAAATTGCCCAAGTTTGAAATGCGTCATGTTGTACTGCAGGCTTAGAGGTCACTTCAGGTCAACAGAGAGGGAGCTGTCATTTTAAATCTATATGGTTTGCAAATTAATGTTGACATAAAAATTTACATACAAAGCAAAATGACTTTCGGTGTCTGAATTTTGTCTTTTCATTTGTTTCTCTGTTACAGAAAGGATTTGTGAAAAAGGATCTTGTAGAATCGACGATCTAAACTTGTGAGCGGCCCTGCGCTCTGCCACCTCTCTTTGACAGGAAACTTTTCAAACGTGCACCAGTTAACACGGGCTTTTTTTTTTTTTCCTACTGAGCGATGGAGGACCTACCTGATAAAAAAGGACTTCCTGTGTATTTTTAAAACTGAGTGGACAGTCTGTACACATCAAGAAACGTGGATCCGGTGCGTTGGATTTTCGATGGACTCCGATTTGAAAATGTGCACCTTAACTCTCATTTACTCACTTAGCTTAGAACTCTGTATGTTTTTTGTATGGAATCAGGGATTTCTTTTCTGTCAGAGCAACATGAATTTAGGTGAAACTGCATGTGTGTGAGTGTGTGTGTGTGTGTGTGTGTGTACGTTTGGAAACGGTTCACAACTGTTGATGGACAATATGCTGGACTCTTGTGCCTTTGTGTCACTGGTGCACCTCAATTACTGCATAAATGCATCTAAAAGTGGTACTGACATGGCGTTTTTGTAAATATTGCTTCCTCTTATGCAAAATCAAATATTTTTTATACTGCATTTGTAGTTTTTGATAGATAAATATGTTTTAAATTACATTTATGATAGAATGTAAGCAAAAGATTTTAGAAATACTGATCACTGAAAGTTTGATGTTAATAATTTGGGGATTAAGATGATGATGATTGTGCCTTTAGGGTTGACTTTGTTGTATTTGGCAATGTGCTTCTCTCGCTTGTGAAATCTCAGTCTTGTCATTCAGAATGCTGATTTACAGTATGACGTTAATAATAGCTTTGTCAGACAGGACTCCGAACAGCGCCGTCAAGTCTGTTTATTTAACATTCCATTGTAACTGCTTGTTGTGTTTTAATCGATGGTTTGAGTTAGAAACTCTTAACTTTGTTTTTAGAACAAATACAATATTTGTTCAACGTTTGAGGTCTTTTTTGTTCATAAATTATAGATTTAAGATTTTATTGGCAAGTTGAAAAATTCAATTCTAATGAGGAAACTTGTAAAAAGTGTGGTTCAAAACAGAAAATCTGTTGTAACTCTCATAAACGGTGGCCCTGTGTTTGTGTGACTGTTTTTAATATTTGCTCTTGTGCTGTATGCAGACAGATGTATCGTGAATATTTTTCAGCTAATAAAGAGAAAGATTTGGAAGTGAAATATCATTTTGCAAGCGTTTCTCACGTCTGCAGCCTCTGCCATGGCTGCAGCAGACTGACACCAGCATGGGGAAATGGCTGCCACGCCTTGTTGACATATTTGCTCCTGCTCAGACAGGAACAGAACCACACCTTCCCACCCTGCCGCACCTTTATTGAGCCTCTTATATCATTGCAGGTAATCATTACTCTGTAAGGACAGAGATCATCTGCCGCTGCAGAGACAGTCAACATTCTGTCACACAGCTTTATTTGCATGACTGCGATGTCATCACAGTTTGGTTACACCACACACAAAGCCCCCACCGTACAGAAAAGTCCATATCTATGAGTTCTTCAGTCACAAGTGTCCTTATGCTTCAGTTGACTTGTCATGGAACAGATCCCAGAGGTCTGGGCTTAAACCTGATTGGAGGACGCTGTCACGTTTTCTGTGTCGTCCTCAAACCCTCCTTGTTCTGTCTGCTGTCAAATTCAGACAAACTCAAAAAGAAAGAGACAAACTTAAAAAAAGCAGAATTCATTCATCTTTAATAATGTTTTTATACATTCTATATTTGTGAATTTATTCTGCCCTCTGCTGGGGACTCGCAAACTCATCTTGAAATGACGTGAAAATTCCACATAAGCAGCAAGTTATTTATTCCCCTGATTGATACAAATATTTCTTGTACAATTTCTCATAAAATAATTTATGCAACAGTAAAAAATACAAAAAATGTATGTCCTTCATAAGTGGAAAGAGAAAAGGTAACACTTTGATTTTAACAACACGCTGTGCCGATCACATGGATAAATATAAAGAAATGCTGATGCGGATCTCTGTGTAGCTGTTCATTCTCAGCGTAAGTGGAGTGTTGATCACATCTCCTCAGTGACCAGGCAGTAGAAGTCTGAGCGGGCTCCATAGTTGCGTGATCCCAGGTCCGACACGTCGATGTCAGAGGGTTTGGGCTCAGCCGCAGTGATGGGAGCAGCAGGGAGGACCGGAGCTTTACCAGCCAGAGCCTTGTACACGGGGAGGCGAAGACCTGCAACAGAAAAAAAGCTTAAAAATGTGTCCTACATTAATGCAAGTGTGAAATACATTTTTCACTGGTTTAGTGTTGTTCTGCTTGAGCTTTATTGTTCATTCACATATAACCAAGTAGGATTTGAAAATATTCTGGCTCTGCAGTTTTCTCTGCTGCCGCTCGCATTCCTCTCTCTCACTGTCCCGATATTTTCACATCTCACTCAGTGAATAAAAGATTTATTTTAACCAAGCCAGAGCTGGAGAAGGTCAGAACAAGATGACTGAGGGAACTTTTATTTTGTGTCTCTCCAGTTGGACTGAAGAGCATGCAAGGTAAAATGAGGAGTGCAATGTCACAGCTTTACTGATTACACAAATAGGATATCGCTCTTCAACAAAGAGCTCTGTCTCCATGGAGATCCTTTCTATAATGCTGTCATACGCTTGATGCACAATCTGAGCCTGCCAGCGGCAGAAACAAGCACTGCACAGCTGAGGCGATCTACTGGATCCAACCTAAAACTTAAAGCTAACCATATGTATAACATGTATATATAACTCTGCAAATTAGCCAATGCTAAGCTATTACTGTAACATAAGCACTTGCCTTTCATGTCTGCTCGGTATGTCTTTAAACAAAACATCACAGATAAGCTGCTACAGAAAATATGTGCCAACTCATCAAGTGAAATGAGTTCCTCCTACAGAAGTTAATGATTAACTGCACTGTCCGAGCCTGTTTGTTGATTCAAATGAATGTAAAACACACCGACAAAGAGAAAAAGATCTCTGTCAGACTGTGACAGCTGTAAAGGCCGTTACATTTTTTTGTATTTCTCATGTGAGTAAAAGGAAGGTCAGTCAGCTGACATGCTTTCACATCTCAGGATCAGTCTTGAGAATGCTACCTGCAGTATGTTGTCTCGGCACTGAGTTTGAATTTTTACATAAAGTCAGCTCACAGGATCATTTATGCAAGGTGACTTTTGTTTGCATGTGCAAAAAATAAATGGCATTTTTCATTTATGCAAAAGTTTAGTGCGAATCTTTCCTTATGTGAAGAGTGAACCAGACATCAGTGCTTGAGTGGCTGTTGTTGTTACCCAGATCTCCAGCAGGGTCCGTGTCTGAGCTGCAGTCCAGGTAGTCGGGGTTTAGGGTCAGCATGGGGTCCTTGTCATCTTGCAGCATCGTCTGAGGGTCGCCCACAGACTGACTGTGGAAGACGACTCTGCGAGGCATCGCCAGGGCCAGCTCCTTCCAGAAGACTGAGGAGGGAGTCTGTGCACACAGCAACCACACTCAGCAAATTATACCAAACTCAACCATAGTTTCTAAACTGCAGACGGCTCATTTGAATGCATCTTCACATATTGTACATACTGTACAATGTTCATTCATTTAGACACATTAAAACACATTTCTACACTGAGCTGATATCTACAGAGCCCGCGACGTGACATGGATGTTTATTTAAACAAACAAACAAAAAAATGTGTGATTTTCTATTTCACACACGTTTTGGAAATTGCACAAGTTTTATGAATTGCACGCATGTTTTATTCTAATTTCACGAGCCCATCTTATTAAAAGAGCGAGATTTCTTAATGCACATGTATTTTCTATTTCACACAAATTTCATACATCACGTGTAATTAATAAAACATGCATAAGATTTATAAAATGGATGTGCAATTTATGACACGTGTGTACAAAAAAGAGAATGCTCGTGTTTTTAAAAAAAGATAAACACATCCACATCACTTCCTGAGCTCCACAGATATCAGCAGCTAGATAAACTGATTTATCAGCAAGTTAGAAATTATTTTTCTCCTATCTGCTGGGAATAAATTCCTCTAGATTAAAAATTAACTTTGGCTTTTTTAATAAAATCCTTCAGGCTTTAAAACCCTCAATAGAGCTGCCAATGATCAATCGAATAATCGATTGATCGATAGAAAATTCATCGCCAACCAATTTGATAATTCTGATTCATCTTTTCAGTCATTATTCACGTAAAAAATAAAAAGAACTGCTGGTTTAGTGCCTTAAATGTGAAGATTTATTTTCTGGGCTGTTTGGACATAAGAATTTGAAAACATCACATTTGGCTCTGGGAAAATGAGATGAGCACTTTTAGCACTTTTCTGACATTTCATGGAATAAATGATTGATCGTATAATCAGTTAATCGTAAAAATAATCGGCAGATTAATCAGTGATGAAAATAATTGTTAGTTGCAGCCCCAAGAAAGCAGTTTGGTTGAGTTATTGGGTGTTAAATGCTTACTAATAAAAAATGATGTGTGTTTTCTGGATCGTACCACAGAATTGTGTCTCCAGATGAGTATGGTGAGACAATGCTGGTGCTCACTGAGCTGCTGCTTGACCTCAGGCCTCATGCGTTTGGCCTGACCCTCCAGCAGGATGAGGATGGGACGCGGACTTAACTCCAACAAGTGCAGCAGGCCTTGTCTGGAAATACACAGCCGCCGCATGTCATCAGTGTAAACACGGCAGTTTACAGCAGCAACACTGACCTCAAGTGGTGTAATGTGATGAAGCCACAGTGTTTGATTTTTTACAATATACAAAGTGCTGCCTGAACAGTGATGTTTCTACATTAAATTCACTGTGTGAGACTCTGACCTGAAGTTGTTGGAGCACCAGTCCTGCTCAAGATAAGCATGAGAGAGCAACACGACGAGACGCCGCGAGCGACTCATGTTCATCAGCAGCTCTGCAGAAGGTTCTGGAAACACAACGTAATGTTGCTTATTGTCAAACAAGGACAGCTTTACATCACAATTTGCTAAACTATGGCCTGAAACTTCTCTAGTTAACATGAGAGAAGATTACGTCATGTTGCAAATTTTAGCTTATATGATGCAAATTTAGTCAAACAGTGAAAGAGAATAAAAGGTAAGTAGTCCATAGCCAAAGATATGTGCACCACAACCACATGTAGACTTCAGGGGAAGAGGGCCACACCCTTGTGCAGACCACAGACCTTTATATTGGTGCAGAATTTGCCAAAAATGCAAATAAACAGGCCACAAACATCTGCTTTGTCAGTACCTGCCTTACCTGTTGGTTTTAAAATGGATGAAAAGATAAACTGATGCAGACAGAAAAATACATCTGCCGTCATTCTGTAGTAGGATTATTACTTATAGAGTTAAATACACTTTATGGGGGGAGGATGGCTATCAAGAGCTTATTCTTGAGAGAAATGTGTAAATACAGTTTGTTGAAGACAGATGTGTGGTCCAGCTTAAAGTGGCCATCAAGCATGTGCATTATGTTCACGTTAGCACTTCTTTGTACACACACATTCATTCTGAAAATGGTCTACATCATTTTACTACAGTGGACAAATATTTCCTCAAAATGCAAAACAGGCAAATAAATGGGTAAACGAGACAAAGGGCTTCGTCAGTCTTCATTCTCACTGCTCATGCAGTGCCTGTCCAAAACAGTCCTGTTCTTAACGGGCTGATTATTTGCCCGACAGTTTTGCTACTTGCAGCTCAGTATTGAATCACAGGTTTTTAACCACTGTAAAAGAATCAAAAAATAGCGCTGTATTTCTGTCACTCAAGCTTTCCAGCACTGTTTCTGTGTCGCCCACTCGTGCTCTCAGCTCGCTCACCCCTCCTCTTGTAATTTAATAAGGCAAAACTGTGAACGCTATGAAGATCTGAGGAGAGATGTCCTCTCCTCTTCTCTGTCATGGCAGGTCGTACTGCTCAATGACATGCAGCGCCGCAGAGCCGAGTGGCTCCTGTAACAGCGAACAGTACAGACGCAATCCCACCTCTGACCACAGTGTGGGTTGCAATGGCAGAGCGGCGCTGTCTTTGTTTTCACTCATTGACTCCACAGGCAGAAGAAGCAGCAAATCAATGTTATTTGTGAAGTATTTTTATACAAAACGGGCACGGGCAGGTAAATGAATGAGACAAAGAGCTTCGTCAGTCTCTGCCTATGGCAATTCTCAATGCTCACGTGCAATGTCGGATTGATTGGGGAAACCCATCGAAGAGAAAAACTGATGCAGACAGACAGACCGTGTTTTCATCATTTTATAGTAAGATGATTGTAACATTCATTTATTATTTGTAACCACTTATCCTTTGCAGGATCACAGGGGAGCTGGAGCCAGTCCCAGCTGACACTGGGCGAGGGCAGGGTTCACCCTGGACAGGTCGCCAGTTCATCACAGGGCTGACACAATTCATGCTCACATTCACACCTACAGACAATTTGGAGGCACCAATTAACCTGCATGTGCTTGGACTGTGAGAGGAAGCCGCAGACACGGGGAGAACATGAAAACTCCGCAGAGGTTCTAGGTTCTACCCCAGCCGGGTATCAAACCCAGGAACTTCTTGCTGTGAGGCAACAGTGCTGACCACTAAGCCCTGATTGTAACAGCAATATATAATTTCTAAAAAATTATGATAAAAGCAACAAAAACTGCATAAAGTCACTTTAATTCCAGAAATCTTACCTGAGCCA
This sequence comes from Naso annulatus, assembly GCA_029783625.1. Lineage (NCBI taxonomy): Eukaryota > Metazoa > Chordata > Actinopteri > Acanthuriformes > Acanthuridae > Naso > Naso annulatus. Next base: position 18,033,523 of record JAPZDX010000022.1, read on the forward strand.
GGCAGGATATCATTCTCATTAAGGTGCAACTTATACGCATTTTTATTCTCCAGGTGAGGTTTGAGAATAAAGTTGACAAACTTCCTGTCATGGTCGTTGTTCACATAGGAGATGTAGGCGTCATACAATTTGCCATCTGAAGACAGGGACACACAAACACAGCAGTGGCGTCATTACTAAAGTCTGATAGTCAGGAGGTAAAGAAAGCTTCTGTTGCTTGAATATAAGTCCCACCATTGAGTTCATAGTCTCCATAAGAGTTCCTGTACCAGAGTTTGATGTTTAAGTGACACCTGCAGTAAATGACAGCAGCTAAAGCCAGCAGGAGGAGGAAGACGATGGCTGCGATAACAGCTGCTGTGTGGCTGGGGCTGCCTGAAGAAAGAAGAATAAAATAATCAACCAATTCTTTAAATGAAACCGATCATCAAAACCTGCAAGATATGGAACAACTGGGACCTTGCAAACTTATTTCCGGGTAAGTCACACTAATCAGAATCAGTTCATGTTGTGAATCACAGGGACTTTTTGCCTGGTGCTGACGTATGAGACGCTGGGCGGGGCCTCCAGCCGAGACACCGACATAATACAGACCGGATGTATCTGCGTCTGTGCTGAAAAATCTTAAGATCTGCAGGAGTGGAACTGACTTACACCCTCATAGTAGCTTTGAAAAGAACTGATCATGTCTTTTTGATGTAGATACAGAAACTGGTGCTCCTCTCATTTCTCGTCTCATTTGTGTTTCATTTTTCTTGATGAGTGGGTTATCTTTTTAGAAATGCAACACAGTGTGCAAGGAGAACATGAACATGACCTAGCACAAACACATTAATATCCTCAGCAGTCTTACTTGCGTTGCGTAGGCTGAAGTCAGAGGAGGCGTTCCTCACTGTGCAGCTGTAGAGCCCAAAGTCATCAAGCTCCCTGAGGGCGAACACCAGCACACTGCTCGCCATCAGCTCACCAGCAACAGGAGACCTTTAAATGGGACAGAAAACTTGATCTAACTTCCACTATGAGCTACTTTTTTTTGTAATAAATAATTAATAATTGCTGATAGATGGTTTAAAAGGTTCAAATCACCATGAGGAGATATTCTGTGTGTAAAGTGTGTGATTGGTGAGGGGTTGGCCATCTTTACTCCACTGCAGCGTGTTGTCGCAGTGCTCCTCTTTTGGGTCCCAGATGAGGCGAGCGGTGCAGTTCAGTGTCACAGTGGATCCCACGTCCCTCCACAGCGTAGTCAGGCTCCCATCAGGTTCAAACTCTGGGGGTATGGAGCACTGGGACTCTGTGTTAAGACATACCACTGTTATCTGGATTCACTGCAGGAGCTCCGCACAATAGAGGCCTTCATGTGCACTGGCAGGTGCAGGCTGCTGCTGGAAGGAACTCTGAAACAAACGTATGGTGGCCCTGAAGTGCCAATCACAATCACAAAATGAAAAACAACTGAAAAAAGTAAAACACAACAACATATCACCAAACAAGTAAAACAAAAACATAATCACAAAAAGGACAAATGCAACTGCAAAAAGGCAAAACACAAAGACAAAAAGAAAAAAGATTACCAAAAAAAGAAAAACACAACTGCCATAAGGAAAAAATACAACCGTGAAAAGAGAAGCACAATAACAAAAATGTTGAATTTGTGACCAGGCAAGTGTACAATCCAGCATTCAGTAATTTATAAAAACTAAGTCTCCCTTTTTGCTGTTGTGTTTTCTATTTGTGATTGCGTTTTGTGATTTGTTGCTGTATTTCACTTTTTGCTGTTGTGTTTTCTATTTGTGATTGTGATCAGCACTTTAGGGCCACCGTACAAAATGCCTCCTTGTGGGTCTAACAAGCTCCTTTACTGCAGGGTGAAAATAATAGGTAACTACTAGAGACACAATTACAGTGTTACGGTTTAAGAAGACTTCATTGCACTTACTCATGGAAACAATATTTACCTTTAACAATGAGATGCACGGTGAAGGAGGCTGTGCTGCTGCCCTGTTGCGTACACGTGTAATTCCCTTGGTCTTCGAAGCTGAGGCTGGAAAACTCCAGGTAGGCCTTCCCTTCCTGGGCGAGGAGCGGCTGACAGTTCTTCTGCCAGGTCAGGTTGAGCTTGGTGGGGCTCTGGCCCTGAGAAAGCTCCAGAGGGCAGCTGAGCTTATAGGAAGGCCCCCGCTGCCCCACATAGACCACTTGCTCCTTAAAGCTGCTCTCATCCACACAGGTATGTGCTGCTATTAAAGACAAAGAGAGATTACACGGTCTTCTTTACATCGATGCAACAATCCACCCTCTTCTATCCCAAATCTGAGCGCTCCCACAATCAAGGATTGTTGTGGTGCAGAAAAACTGAGGCGCAACTTGCCATGACTTTGCCTGCGTTGTAATAAAGGCATACATTAGAAAATAGAAATTGTAATTAATGTATCCATCATTATACAGCTGATGCTCCAATCGACTGGCTGCCGATCATTATCAACTGATTTTCAGTCATTTGTAATTTGGCTGGTCTCAAAAAAAGGCCCATCAGTGGGGCTGACTGGATAATGCAAAGCTAGACAATTTCATTTATTATTTCTCTTTCTTTTTTGTCCGTCTGTCTCATTTTTGTTCTAAAAGACACAAGTTTTGCTACGCTGTCAGTCTCTGCCGTCTCAGGACACTTAAATTGGAGGTTCATAAAAGCTGTCTCAGTTTTAAACTCCGGTCTGAACAGGCAGAAAGAGAGATGTTACACTAGCACTCTGTTTGGGTCTGTTACAAAATAAAAATAGTCATCACAGTGCTCGCTGCCTCATGTAGGCTAAGTGTTACCCAGGCCAGATTGAGAAATCCTCAATATATAACAGATATTAATGACAGAATAACAAGTAAAACTGTAATCATGTTATGAACAGTTATATAAGTTAAAGTCAGTATTTGAAACAGAAACACGCAGCAAATAATCCTTTTGCTTGTATAAAAAGAACTTCCTGATCAGTATCAGCTCGTTGACTTGTCAGCCCATCAGTATTGATCTTGGCAGATACTGCTTGCCATGATCCTGATCAGTGATCGGAGCATTCCCTTAAGTCATGGTGTCACATTGTCTGTTGTAATGGTGTGTAGTCTACTTCACGGTTCACATGGCAGCAGAGGTGGCGTTGCTCCCCTCTCACACAGTGCCTGTCTACGGTCTGCAGATGCAGGCTGCGCTCTCTCTGTGCAGCCTCAGCGGTCTGGGTCCAGCTTTAGTGCAGCTTTTGGCAAATGTGCATGAAGGTGCGTTTGTTTGCTCTTTCACTCTGACAAACCCAGAGCTGTTTTGCTGACTAAGAAAAGGAAAAACACTGACTCCTCTGTTCCGTGTGTGGCCACAGTCAATGACAACACAGAGCCCTAATTCAACTTACACCACATGTCACTGCTCCACTGTCCGCACACACTGTCAAATATGTCAGTGGAGACAGTTAATGAGAACTGTTCCACCGAAACTGAACCTGTTCTCCAGGATGTTTGGCGCATGCGCGCACATCTATGACCAAAAACAACAAACAACCTGCGCAGCTGCCCTCTCTTAGTTCCTCTTTGACCTTCTTTGTTCTATTTCTTTATATTTTCAGGAAAGGGACAAACATCCGGGTCCGAAGTCCAAAGGCTGGTCGTGTTGCCAGGCAACAGCATGTGACTGCGAGACAGATACTGTGTGACCCAGCGGACTCTGACCACATGTGCATTGACCTGATATTTACCCACAAAGCATCCCGACAGTCTCACTGTCACCAACAGTTTATAATGCAGACATATTCCAAAATATCAAAGTTAATCATCAAACAGTTCAACAAATTCAGTGTTTTTGTCTAAAGTTTCACATCAAAGGTAAATCAAACGACTGTGAGCAAATTCAAGGAAATGAAGTTAAATTAGGAAACATTCTTACCGGCTGCGAGGGAAGTCTTGTCACAGTCACACACCGTGAGCACCAATAAGACAGCGACTAAAATCACAGCCATGAGCCGCGGTCCGCTTCCGTCCACAGGTGAGAATGCACCGGGTGAACGCTCAGCCTACATGTCCGCCCGTCAAACACCGTCTTCCTTCTCTACTACACTCTGGTTACGGTGAACGGAGCACACGTCAGACTTCTGGTTCACGAACTGCACCTGGACAGACCACGAAACTCTGCTGGCTATTGGCTCCCTGAGACCACGTGACGTTCGAACCGGCTGTCACCTGAGATGGTCCAAGCAAACCGACTGAAAGATGTCTTCATCTAATCTGTCTGTCCCTACTTTTGTTTTTGTATGTTCACAGACGGACCAAACACTTACTCAGGAAAAGTCTTTTATTCAAGATGTACTTTAAGTTTGTTGTAACTGATGACTTCAGTTATACTGCATAAAGTGCTAATGCTAACAGGCTAAATAGGCCACGACATAGAAACAAAAATGGATCAGTATCATGTTTTAACATGGTTTATTGTTAAAAGAATAAACTTCTCACGTTATGAAATGAAACTTTATTATAACAATATACTATTTATATTGTTAAAAAAGGAAACAGAATTTCTTGTTATAACAAAGTTAGCATGTTTTAAC
>JAPZDX010000022.1:18128266-18138815 GCA_029783625.1 Naso annulatus
ATCTTTTTGCTGATCTAATTTCATCCATTCTGTTTTTTTTTTCCAAATAGATTTGGGGTTGACAACAATAAGCCCTCACATGGCAGAGCACCTCCTCTCCAATCACACAACACATGGCAGCTTGTTGATACTTGGGGCTGGCTTTGTGGTGAAAGTAACCCATTGTGTCTGGAGAGCTCGCATGTGCTGTGCGGTCTCATTCATGGGTAATGGTATTCTGATAATGTCCTCCAGCCAAACGTAATGTGGCTTTTGGCTGTGAGAGGGGAATAACATGCACACATTGCCATATGATCTGATGTCCAAGTTATGACTAGGATAACATTTTTCTAAGCTATATCACCCAACGCTGGCTGTTGCATGAATTACATCCTGCATCTCATAATCACACTGAATCCATCAGCCCAGGAAATGTTACTCGGCTCTCTAGGTGAAGGGAAAAGGGGTACTGAAGGAAGATAAATGGAGGCTAACTCAGATTAGAGAAGCAGCATTGGTCCCCTCGATGTCCTGGTTACTTGGCAACCCACAACCAGGATTCACACCTTTAAGAATGTGATTCATGCCATCAGTACGCTCAGGATCATGTGAGGACGCTTGAAGGAGTTTACTCTTGTGTGTCCTCTGCTGTCAGCCCATAATATTACATCTATATCCATATCAAATTTCAGTCAAATCAAATCTTTGTTGTTGTTGTCAGATTTGGATGAAAAAGGCTGTACTGACATATCAGTAAGAGTCAGATTTCAGCAAGATTACCATTTAAAAAAAACAACATAGATCTGACTATTTATCATCATTTGATGCCTTGTCTCTGACTGAATGCTTCGGTCTTGAGTTTGTTGCTGAGCAACCAAGGACAGATGGTGAGAAGCTCACATTGCTAATATTGTGTGGTCTGTACAGTAAAAAGACTACACTACCTTACATGTCAACTTATATTAGTGGTGTTTATATACAAAAATCACATAGGGTTGCACGATCTTGATGAAATGTCAAATTTCAGTTATTTGGACTGATACTGCAGTAAGAGGATTTGTGATATCAGAATTTTCACATCATTATCTCCGATCTGTACTAAACAAAGATGTAGAATATGATATGTAGGTCAGGACAACTCTGCAGCACCACAGTATTTGAATTAAAATGGTATTAATACAACAGTTAGTTCCTACCAAGCAATTATGATTGTACAAGAAGCATTGTGCTCAGTGCTCATACAGAGTACAACAGCACTGGGGCTGTAAACTTCATGTATTACAAGAGACGGTTAATAGAAAGTGAGACGTCTCACTGACCGTTCACTTCCTCTATCAGTGTCACATGGTTTTCACCATAGCCCCGCCTCTTTAGGAGACTAGAAGCAGTCTTGAGTCCATTCATTCTTATGGGAGAAATGAACGTGATCACAGATTATGACCGATTCTTTCGTCCCATCGTCACCAAGATACATATTGGACCCATTTTCCACAAGACACATATCTTCTGAACATTCGGACACAAAAATGACATTTTTCAGACACACAAATCAGAAGAAACTTAACTTTGTTCGAGACCTGTCTCTGTCTCAGCAACACATTCTCGTGAGGTTGAAAAGATGGATGGTTTCCAGATTGCCTTCAGAGAAGGACAAATAAAGGAAAGAAGCAAGCAAGAAAGCAAAGTAGTGGAACCTTGTGTGTGTTATTAAGTAAGCTAATGTGCAGGAACATGTTAATTGTTTGTGTTGCCTAGCAACAGTCCTAAACTGGTTCAGTTGCTATGTTGTGCTGATGGGGCCAAATAAATTAATAAATTAACAAACAAATCATAATCTGTTTTTGTTTATTAATATAAGATAAATGTAGTTTTTGAACTGTTGTATAAAAGCAATATCACACTTGAGGTCATGCTGTTGTTCTGAATATCATCACTGCCGTGATGCACATCACACCAGTTATGATATTAATTACAACAGCATGACCTCAAGTGTGATATTGCTTAATTTTGACGCACACAGAGCGATTGAAAAATTGTGTTTTTAATTAAATTTTGATGAGTTGGGGCAGCCCGGTGGTTTAGTGGTTTGCACTGTTGCCTCACAGCAAGAAGTTTCTGGGTTTGATACCCAGCTGGGGTAGGAGCTTTCTTTGTGGAGTGTGCATGTTCTCCTCCCACAGTCAAAAGACATGCAGGTTAATTGGTGACTCTAAATCGCCCATAGGTGTGAATGTGAATGGTTGTTTGTCTCTATGTGTCAGTCCTGTGATGAACTGGAGACTTGTGTGCGGTGTGTGTGCGTGTGTGTGTGTGTGCGCCCCCCCCCCGGCGACACTGTAAAGGATAAGTGTTTACAGATCATGTATGAATGTATATGAATGAATAGTTGTGCGGCCCTGTCACGTATTTTCCTTCAAGAGCTTTACAGTCTTCCCAGCATGTTACTTCCTCTCTGCTCAGAACTTTAATTTGAAAAACATTAATGATTAGAAAAGGAGAAAACTTCAGGAAGAGAAACAGATGTGCACTAGATGTTATTCTAGCAGTTATCATGTGTACTAGTCACATTTAAGCATGTGAAATATATGTATCAGTTGAACAAGCCAAAGCGTGTGTCAGACCTCCACTCCTTTGTCTGTCTGCCAGCACTCTTCACAGTCGAGAAGCTTTAATTAAAATTCCTCTGATGCTTCTACCCCCCTGCAGCTGTTTCCCCTGAAAAGGCATGACTACAGTAAGGCCAAGTTACTGTCTGCAGGCAGCCTTGGAGCGAGGACCACAGTGGCATGCAGCACATATAAGAGTCTGCTCCACAATTATCTGTACATGCCTGAGAAACTGACCTTCTCAGCTGCTGGAATAGATGAGGTGGCTGCAGCCTCAACAAGGGGGCAGAGTAACATCAGGGTGTTAGTGAGAAGTGCCGTCCAAGCTCAGCCTCAGGCCTCTGTCCTTCTCTGAGCTGCTGAGTGGAGAATAGGCTCCAACAAGGGTCTGGTCCCAAAGCAGCCTGATTGAAACCCTCTGCATCACACAGGTCCATTAAATCCACAGTCACAAAGCCTGAAGGCCTGGTTCTGGTGATTGGGACCGGTGCCCTGCAAGTGCCCTCTTGATTGATTCTTCTAAGAGGCTTATAAATGTTGAATGTTCATGCTGGAGGGCAGAAAGCCTCATAACGGGCCAGACTGAGGTGACAGTCTCTTGAGGTAGTTTACCCTTTTTATCAAATGATTTGCTTTGGTATTTGTGTGAATCAACCTCCTACTGTTTGTCTTTTTAAAGACAACAAAGAATCCTAATAGTAGTTATAACCATGTTTATTTACTTCTTCTAAAAAAGGCTGTAAACAAGCTTGTTTTAGTGAAGGTTTAATAGCATGTTAATGAGGTGGGAGGTTATAAGGCTTCATCATGAGGAAGACGTGTTTTATGTCCACAGCCTCGGGGGAATGTGGGTGTCTGAGCATCGAGCACATCAGTGCCTTTTATTTCTTCTTCTCTCTGTTTTACTGGCCAATATTGCCATGGTACCCAACCTGGAAGATGTGCTCTGATGTGGCAGGTGGTGCCATTTTAAAGCAAATTTTGCAGATGAATAATGAAAAACACTGCATGTAGGCCTATTTAATGGGGTAAGTAAAGCATATAGGCCGACTGTAACTTGTAGTGATGAAATAATAGCAGATGTCTGATTATTTTTAGCCACACTAGTGGCCCGTCCAGGGTTCAGATTACACAGTGGCTTTCGAGGGAGCCTTATTTTCCGGGGTGCACCACAATGCTCAAGTTAAATGCAGGCGCATACATGTAAGTAGGCACCATCTAATCTTAATGTATGGAAAATAAAATATACCCTTACCTATACACAAAAGTAAACAGTTTTTTTTTTTTAGCTCACCCTTAACGTCTCAATGGAGACTTTTGAGGGGGCTCATGTCCTTTTCAGGGGAGCTGAGGTCCCCTTATCCCCCTGTAGCTCAGACCATGGGTCCGTCCATCAGTCACTGGTCCACCACTTTGGTCCAGACTGAAAAATCTCAACAACCAGACAGACTCCCAGGAAAACTGCGGATGAAAACTACAGACTTTTCCCCCAGTGCCACCAGCAGGTCACAGTTATAATATATAATATATAAAATTAAAACTACACACATTTAAACAATTAAAACTAAACTGAAATGAAAAACACAAAGTACAAAACAAAAATTAAATCCACAAAAAATATAAACTATAATAACTCTGCTGTAGGCTCTTGCCTGTGATGTAATTCCTGACATCAAACAGTGAGATGAGTCAATCAGTCTGTGTGTTCTGCTGTAGCCTGCTCAACACGACATTAGGCTGATAAGAGATAGAGAAAGCTTCCCTCTAGGGACACTAACCAGTCTGAGGGCCCCACCATTAATCAACAGGCTCACACATCAGAGCCATGCTTAACGGTTCATTCAGCTCCTGCCTGAGAGTCCAGGCCTCAATCAGTGAAATGACTTCCGTCCTGTCGAAGGAGGGGCTCAGCTTCGACACACCAGCATCAGAACTGACAGTATAACCCTGTTTCTCTCTGCAGATGCTGCACAACAAGCATGTGATGGTGCGTGTTGGTGGCGGCTGGGAGACCTTTGAGAGCTACCTGCTAAAACACGATCCGTGCCGCATGCTTCAAATCTCGCGGGTGGAGGGCAAGGTGTCCCCCATCAGCAGCAGCAAGTCCCCAAACATCCAGGACCTCACTCCTGACAGCTACCTTGTGGTGGCAGCCCACTACCGCAGCAAAAAGTGAAAGGTGGACACAGAGGCTAACATTCTGCTGTTGTTTGCGTTCTGTCAGAGAATTCAGTCGAATGGACATTTTTGAGTGGAGGAGGCCTTGAATCACACCAGTGGGCCCTTAAAAATGTGTTTTAATAAGTTTCACAGAACTGTAAGCAGCTTTACAAAATGTGTCAGTCACTACAATATAATGAAATAAGTGGGTAAAAGTGAAGCTGTACATTTTCTTGAGTTTTTACAATTATTAATTGTATTTCAGTACAGTCGCCCTGAAGTGCCAAATGCAATCATAAAATAAAACACAGCTACAAAAAGAAAAAAACACATCGGTAAGCACAACCACAAATAAGGAAACACAATCGCAGCACAAAAACACAACCGCATATAGAAAAAAAATAACAACAAAAAGAAAAACACAACTGTTGTGTTTGATCAATTTGTCAGTGTGTTTTCTGTTTGTGAGTGTGTTTTTGTTTTGTTGTCGTGTTTTTCTATCTGTGGTTGTGCTTGATGGTTTGTTGTTTAATTTTCCTTTTTGCAGTTGTGTTTTCATTTTGTGATTGTGACTGGCACTTCTGAGCCACCGTATATTAGGCAATATATCTGTTACAGTAGATAGAATATTTTTAGTTTTTAGCACTCCTGCTCCTTTCTTATAATGAATCAGGCCTGTAGTGTCTGAGTGTATTTGTGGTACATGCTAGAGAAACTTTTTCTGATGGAACTGAAGTAAGTGATGAAGGTTTCAGGGCTTTTAAAAAACAATATTGCTTGGCATCCTGGTGTGCCTTTAGTAGAAAGCAAGAAGCAACGTGTTATATAATTTGTCGTTTGGCTGATTGATGTTATGATAAATGCCTTACAGTGCATTGAATGCATGGGTGGCTGCTGCAGCAGGATTCACACTCACATTGCAAACAGGTAACTATGACATTTGAATAAATGGAAACCTTACTGTCCAAAGAAATGTAAATACATATCTCTTCAGGATACTCCTTTGTATTCTAGTAAAAGCTGCCAAATCTCGCCCAGAAACCAAACATTGGTAATAAAATGTTGACTTTTTCTTCACAATGTATTTTTATTTAGGCTGAGAAAATACAGCAACGCTTACATTGTTTATGCAATGCATTTTTATACTATCATTTCTGATAATTATTCATTATTATGATGGCTCCTGCTATGTAGAATATCTGTTGTAAGAACAAGGACAATCGCCTGTATGAGACGCAGCAGAGTTGATTTATTATCAGTAATATTACTGATTTACTCGTTTGATGTTCCTCGATTTGTTGTGTGATACTGACCTCTAGAGGCAGTGCAAGAATTAACACATGATAAATAATCTGTTTTTTAAGTTTAAATTCTTACAAGTAAAAAATATAAATTACAACATTTTGAATCAACATATGTGTTTTCACCTGAAACAATATATGAGCTTGGTATGAGATTACTGACTATGCAAAGAACGCCCAAAGCCTGTATGTACAGTACGTCCGTCCAACTTCTGTTTTAGATGTAAGTTTTCAATAAATTCTAAAAACTTAAAACTTCAGTTTAAAACATCTGCTTCATCTGTAAATATATTGGTAACACTTTATTTGGATAGTCCACCTACAGATTATAGGTTATAGAATATTTGTAACATTTCAACATTTCAGTTGACTGCTTCACCCTAACCATATTTAATCATTCCATGAATTTTTGTTGAACATTTTAAAAATGCGAATGTTCAAACAATATTTTTATAATGTATATACAAAACTCAAGTGTATATGTAACTTTACTCATGAAATTCACACTGACGTAGCAGAAATGTGGTTTATTGTAGCAAATAACATTGGCTGTATTTCCTGCTCTACAAAATGTCGTGATGTAGCACTGGAAGCATGTAAGGATCGAGTGAAGGCGGTAAGAAATGCACTCAGTCAATCGTTTAAGTCAGAGTAAATACTATCACTACTGTATACACTGTACAATTTCACTTATCACTTTCCTTCAGCCTCTTTCTGTTCACACTGTTGTTGACATGACTCTCAACATGGTTAGTGAACGTATGTGCTGTTCACTAAATGTTGACAAACTGTGCAATTAGACAACAACTTTTGAATTAAGCAATTCACAAACATGTCTATCTCATTTACAGTAAATTAAGTAGGCCTCACATCAGTGTTTTGCAAACATTTGAAGTCAAAGCAATAAACTTAAATTGTGCAGACAGAAAAAAGGCTCTATAGGATGTGTAATGGCAGAGACCAGTGCAAAGTGATGTACAGCAGGAAGCCATGTGCACGAGGTCACTGAGGACACCGTCCTTCGTTTTCACTCGTTGCACAATGTTTTCTTTTTAATTCAGTGTTCAAGGTAATTCTGTGGCCGCTGCACATTTGGACAAGTATTTATTAGGGCTCGACTGATAAATCGGTTTGCTGATATTATTGGCTGATGTTGGCCTATTGCAGATATATTGGTATTGGCATATATGTTCTCCGAAAAGTGCCAACATTAAAACTGTTTTTTAAGACTGGAAAAAATGCTTGGACTAATGATTTAAAATTGTGTAATCACATGGTTTGTCCAGCAGAGGGCGGTCCGTTATTTAATTGGTAATTGGTAGAGCTCCTGTCTTTAATACATATCTGTGTCACATGTATTTCACAACCACATTTAAAATATATAGAGTATCAGCCGATATATCGGATATGGGAATTTTCTTACTCCCCACTATCGGTCGGGCCCTAGTATTTATGTATGCATGTACCTTGCGCTTCCTGACTGATTCACTAAATTAGCAAATGCTGGGTACGGACATGGCTGTCAAACATAAAGCACATCCTCAGCACAGAGAGAGACATTTTACCACTACATCAACACTTCATGCTGCCTTCCTCATCAACAAGGGACAAGCACGTGACAGGGTCACGACAATGACCCCAGGGACGAGTTCAGTGCATATTGACAAGCCATGGCACTGTTTGCGCTAGTCTTTGTGTTGCCAACAAATAGAGCCCTAAACAAGGTAAAATACAAGTTAAATTAGTGCTCATTACTGTGAACTAATACAGCATGCTTCACTTTCTTTGTAAACATAAACTGACTGATTTGTGAAATGTGTCATTTGAATAACAGATTTTTGGAGCAGTTATAGAAAAAGTAAGCCTGCCATGAGAACCAACAGTGAATACTGTTCTTTGACAATGAAAAATGCAAACAGTGTAGTGAAAAAGCTTTAGTGTTGAGGACAGCTTCGTCTTAACTTGACATCAGTCACCAGAGACACTGCAGGACATGATCATCAGATTCTTTTATGTTGGCTAATGCTGCTCAAGACAAGACTGTCGGATTACTTGTCAAATTACTACAGTAGGTTTTATCTTTTGCACATTTCAGCATCATCCCCGTTTTTTTTCAAAGGTCCAAACCAGCTTCTACAACTTGGCAACAAGGGAGCAAATCCTGCTGTTGTGTCTGTAATCACTTCAGATTGTTTTGCACGAAGCATGACAACTGTACCTGTTCATCTCATGACATCATAAAAGAGGCAAAGAAATTCATTTAAAACATGGACAGCAGTTCAAACATCTTTCATGTCATCTTGCAGCAATTCTTCATGTTGTTTTGGACTTCAGAGTCAAGACTTCTGGTTGTGACGTCAAGATTTTCAGCCCACCTGCCACTAGACAACAAAGAGGGAAATTATTAGCATTTATTTAATTTGCTAGTATCAGCTTTACAAACAACCAATTCTGTGATGGGTATCAATGACATAACAACAACAAATTTCTGATGAGTTTCTTCTAAACACGAGGGCCAACACCAGACATGTGTCGCCCCCAGAACCCCCGTTTGTGCTGAAATCTATTTACCCCCCAGATCCGCCCGATCATGACGGGGAAACAGAATTCGACACACCGACTGTGTAAACTGGCGATACAAAAAGCTTGTGAAAAAAACAAACTTGAACATGTGCCACCTGACCAGCCTAATGCGATGTGATTGGCTTAAAAACACACATACACACGGAAAGAGTAATCCATGTTTCCCAAACCCAGGCCCAGACCTCCAGTCCACTGGGGGGCGAGACAGTAAATGTCAGCTGCGTATATTGGTCTCTCATGAACATCATCACATATGCTGTGTTCGGAACCATTCCCCATCACGGAAATAGAGCACTTTATAATGTGTTTGCTATTTCGTAGTCGTGTTAGTCATGAGTTTTTGAACTAAATTGACTTTCACAGGTTGCAATCAGCACATAGGACCATATAACCAAAACCAAACTTCCACACCATTGGAATTTTAACAATTTACTTGGGATTTAACACAGAAAAAATGAACAAGCAAGACCAACACACCTCCACATATTTAAAAGCTGTACTCCTGTGTGCTCAGTTTGTTCACATGAAATCTTGTTTGGTCATTTCCTATATAGTTCATTATATAACACACACTATATAGGGAATAGTGTGTGAGTGAATGAGTGAATGATTTCGAACGCAGCGATAGAAATCTGTACCTGCTTTAATGACACTGACAGAGAGATAGTTCAGTATCTCTTCAGAGTGTTTCATAAGATTTCTTCTTGCACTTGCCCTCAGAAATGACATTATTGATGCTTCTGTTGATTAAAGAAATCACTCATTTAAGAGTGAACGCAAACTTACCTTCAACCCGCCGCCACCAGACACAGAGGTAGTCATCGTCTGTTTCTCAATCTCCTCCTGCTTTTTCCTTTTCCTTTCAACTGCTTCCGGATTTTTGACACCCCTGTATGTTGTCTGAAAGAGACAGATGGACAATCAAGCACTAATGAGTGATGTCGTCATCAAGTGTACAAATCTTGATTATACGTGAAAACACATATACAAGGAAACATGCATTTTTGTTTTGGACAGCATTTTAAAAAAGCACAAAGTGTGTTCATGACATATAGCAAAAGGGCATAAAACTGCTAAATAAGGCGATTCAGGAAAAGGATGGAGCAGATCACTGAAATGTGACTGTGAGCTCAGCCGCGATGCTTTTATCTGCAGGAGCAGTAGAGAAAGTGTGATGTGCCAGGGTGTCGGGACATTCAAGGATGATCACAGTGACTTTGGGCAGGAAGAGCAGAAGAGGTTGCTGAGGAATACGTCAATCCAAAAGACTCATCCAGCCTGGTCTGTGTCTTACTTACCTGGTTACAACTTTAGCATGGCTCTTACGGGTATGCAAGTGGCTTCTCTGTATAATAAAAAAATCACTTACCACACTGTCAAGTGCATCTACCTTGAATTGGGTCTAACATATTCAACAGAAAGCTCAGTCTTACTACACACACACATACAGATTATTAGCGAATCTGGCTAAAACAAACAAAGTCAGAATGACGTGCTGGAAATCCTGTCTTAGTGAAGGTTATGATGTGATGTTTTTGATCAAACTGAGAAACAATGAGGTTTTGGGGTATTTTGGGCACTGTAGAGTCATTTGCTGTAGAATTATGTTACACAGAGAGTTGTTAAGCCCAATTTGTGTTTCATAAGCTAGGAGCAATAAGACCCAACTTTTGCGATGGTTGTAGGACTAGTGTCTTAAAGCTTGCGAGGTGGTTTACGCCCGCTGTGATGACGTCAATAGGCCCAAAAAGCCAGCGGTCTTATTGCTTATGAAGCATAAACTGGGCTTTAGATGAATAATTTAGATGTTAGAATAGATCAAATGTTAGAAACATTCCTTCATGAGTGTAGGATTTAATGCCAGGCCGCTGTATTAAAATTAGGGATGCACGAAGCTGGATTTTTGCCGATATCTGATAT
>JAPZDX010000022.1:18155712-18165885 GCA_029783625.1 Naso annulatus
AATGAACTGAACTCCTGTTTTCAGGATAATCGAAATGGTTGCTTGCACATCAGGTCATAAATATCTTTACCAGCCACTATTTTCTTGCAAGTGCCTCATCACTACTTGAAACTAAGATGAGAAGGAAGCAAGATGGGTCACTCCCAAAATACTTTCTGCATTGTGCATCCACGAACATCTGCGGACTCGTCCTCTCATGCAGACTGGGAAAATGATTTCATTCACACTGAAACAAAGGTCCGCACCAGTCTGGCCATACGTGATATGCAGTGTGCAGATTGCAGGTGAATAAACAAAAGATAACAGAAGTTTTGGTGGCTGCACTTCTTTTATTTTAGCATTTTTAGCTACACTAAAGTTACTAATGTTGCAGCTACAACTTAATCCGTGTCATCCAGGCGGAGCCGACAGGACGGAAAAAAAAAGAAGGTTCTGCAGACATGAAGGAGCGCACATTCTTCCCTGAGTGGGATGTGTTATATACTTATTTGTTGTTGTCGAACTAAATGAGAAATCTTTCAGCGTAAAATGTCGACCTGAATTAAACTAGTCAAGTCAAAACATTGCTCTGTTCACACACGTGAAAGAGCGTGTGCAGTCGGCATGTCTTTAAAGCAAAATTTTGGGCTGCACGCGGACGTCCACACAGGGGTCCGCGTGGACCCTCACGGACATGGGTGGATGACGATTTTTACGTCATGCGTACCAGAGCGGACCTTTGCGGACATGCGGACGCAGAAAGTATGAATTGACCTTAAGCTTTTTTCGTCATCAGCTCTACAAAAAAATGTGGTTAATTCTTTATAACCACTTGTCAGTTAAACTACAGTCTCAAGTTATAGATTAACTAGCCTGCTGGTAATTTATCTTGCCCCAGCAACTTGAGCAATATATACTGTTAAGCCTTACAGTACCACCATCAACAGAATATTATCCCCATGTTTGATAAAATGGTAAAAATTACAAGAAATGCCTGCTGCTCTTAAAGTTGTCCGTTTTTACAGGTTGATACAAGTAAAAAATCATGATTTTGTTCATAATGCAGTTATTGCTATTATAGACTCTCTAAGCTGTAGCTGCAGTGAGAAATGCTCAGATGGGGAATGAAATTCAATTATCATTACTAGCACTGTAACAGGGTGATGGAAGGAGTCAGAGTGTCAGTGCAGGGTGAGTAGCCACAGCTCTGTGTTACACAATCTTACATTGCAGGAGAGGAGAGAGAGGAAGGAAGGATGTTTGAGGAGTGGCTTTATCTGCAGCCTCGAGGGAGAAGTCGAGGGAGGGAGAAGGATGGAGAAAATTGGGGGATGGGATACAGGGGAGAGAGGAGAGGAGGAGGAGGGTGATGGAGTAAGAGTGGAAGGCTTGGAAAAAATGGAGAGAGGTGAGGAGAGGACAGAAGGAGGGGAAGGGCAGGTGGTGATGAATGTGCTGCTATTTACAGCTTGCTGTCTACGGTATGGGTGTGTGTGTGTGTGTGTGTGTGTGTGTGCACGTGTGTGCATACAAGTGGGAGCTGTGGCTCTGGGCCATTTCTGAGACAGACTGACCCGACAGCCTCTGCGACCAGTCATGTGCAGGGAGGGGCCCAGAAACACAAATTCTTAGACACAATACGCAACACACTGCTGCTCGAAAACACGTTTTATTAAAGATGAATAATGACACTGTACTTTTAATTCTTGAGCTCATTAAATCTTTTCAAAGACCATTAGATAAAGTCAGAATGCATCGGCGTTCTTCCAAAATAAAGATGTCGTTTTTAAATCTCAATGTTGTGACACAGTCACACATTTAATGAGGTACGAAATTACGCATGTTTAGAGTTTGTAAATGGCGACAAATTTATTAAGCCTTTACAAATCAGTAAGAAGATGTTACAAACTGCAGTTTTTCAGGATGACACAGATACAGACATAAAGCTCAACAAAGCTCGTTTTCTGGTAGAAAAAGGTTGAACACCCCGGATAGTAACTATTTATGAATTACTAGCTAATAATAATAAAGAAGTGCTCTGTATGACTTATTGTAAAATAAACTGTTAATAAGTTCTAAAGACCTGAGATAAGAATAAGCATGCTTTGGCAGAGAATAGAAGGTTTAGATATGGACTCACAACCTGGAAATGAAGATAGTCTTTTGATTTATGTTACTGATCTATGAAGCATTGATCAATTATTCATTAAAGACATTATTGACAACTCCTCTCCTCTTCGCAGGCGTACTGGAAAACCCTGAACCAGGTGCTGCAGAAGCTCAGCCAGAGGTTGGCCCTGATGAGCCAAGGAGAAGAGAGCATCGTCAAGGTCTCCCTCAATGCCTCCTCCATCTCTGACAAGCTGGTGGCCTTCAAAACCAAGCCTCCACCCATCCAGAAGGACATGCTCTCCATCTGCAACGACCCGTACACACTGGCACAGCAGCTCACCCACGTGGAGCTGGTGAGGAGAGGGGAAGGGGGAGAGAGAGAGAGGGAGGGAGTAGCGTGGGTTAGATAGAGGTCAGGGTAAAAGATGATAACAAGGATGGACGAGGATGAGGGGAGAGGTTGTTTGATGGCGGAGAGAGTAAGACCTGAGGATGGTGAGGCATGGGTGGAGACATAATCCAAGTCATAGGAATATAAGACATCAAACAAGGAGGCGGAGTGGATAGAAAGAGGTCTGATGGTGAATGACTCTGAAAGAATGAAGGAGAGACAAAGTATAATAGCAAACTACAATAGGCAGAATAACTTAACATTGTCATCCTGTAGCATTTTTGAAGCTTGCTGTCATATAACCTTGATTATGTCAGCTGCTGCAGCACTAACTCGCCTACACCCAGAGTTATTAAAAGAGAATAATGCATGAAACATACATGAACAAAGGATCTCTGCAGCCCCCCTCGCACTGCATGCGTGGTGCCTTCAGTCCATTCATGTGTGTCTTGATATGGGCACGTGGATCTGGGGGTGGTTGTGTGTGTGTTTCCGTGTGTGTGTGTGTGTGTGTGTGTGTGTGTGCCTAAGTACGCTTGTACCCTTGTTTAAGCGGTGACATCACCCCAGAAGTCAGTGATGCGCCTGGGGCTTCAAACACAGGGAATAAAACCGCTGTGGATATATGTGACCTGACAGCTTCACACTCTGGCACACACACACCCCTACACACACACACACACACACATACAAGGAGGGAGAAAAAGAGACAAACAGGCATGTACAGTGCACACCTACAGGGTTATTTTTTTCTTGTAGGTTTTAGCACCATGCTAATTCTGATTTAAAATAAGAAATAGATGTCATACTTTCTGTAGTTCTGTGTTCGTGTGTTTGCAGCATTGTTTTTGTCCTGGATTATATCACGAGTTGAAATGAGTGTGATTACTTATTTTGAATTGCACATGCACGCAACTGCACAGTTGTCTTTAAATAGACGTGAATATTCTCACTTGTGTCAGTTTGAGGAAATATGATTCCAATGAGTCTCGTCAATGAGTCATTACTTCCTCTTATTGATTGTCCTCCATTACTGAAATGAAAGAATTATTAATGGGACTACCCCCATCGGTCTGAATGTGTGTGTGTGTGTGTGTGTGTGTATGTGTGTCTGTGTGCATGCGTGCGTGCGTGTGTGTGTGTGTGTGTGTGTGTTTTCCAGGAACATTTGAGTCATATTGGACCGGAGGAGTTTGTCCAGGCCTTTGTTCAGAAGGATGCACTGGATGGAACTCAGGTAAACTGTTATTTAATATAAATTATGTCTCCAGGGACGATGCACATGTATATATTCTAAGATTTGTTTTGGGTCTTGTTTGACCAAATCACTAGAAGCCCATATTCTGTCCTCGGGACAAACCATACCATTTCTAATATGTTCAGTTCTGTTTTGTTTGAGTAGCTGTCACGGAGAAATTCATGAAAAGCCTTGTTGTTTAGGTGTAATTTTCTTTCAGGAGTGCTTTCCACTAGGGTCACATACAGCAAATTCTTGTAATATCATAAGCTGTAGCTGAAGGGGGACAAGTGCTTCATCTGCCCTCTTTGTATAACCGTTAAAATACTTTCACTCTCTTTTTCCACCGTCCCTTTTCATCACCTTCCCATCTGTCCTTCCGGTATAGCTTCTCCCTTTCTCTCCATTGATCGTGTTATTCCTGTTCCAAGCTTGCAGTATTTGTCTTTTACACTCACACAGTGGGGGTCAGCCTGTAGATAGGAAGCTAATTAGAATCAGATGAATTCCCTGCGGTAGCACTCCCTACACTAACTTGTGTTGGCGTGTTTTTGTGTGTGTACCAGCAGCAGCCATGCTTCAGTGACCAGAAGAAGAAAACCACCAACCTGGAGGCTTATGTCAGGTGGTTCAACAGACTGTGTTACCTGGTTGCCACGGAGATCTGCATGGTTAGTGGCAAATGTTAACACGCAGGGTGCTCAGTTATTTCAGCGATAGACTTTAGAAGCCAGCAGATGTTACGCAGAAGCTACTAAATATGCTAAAAATGAGGAGTTTGAAAAGTCTTGAAAACAAAGGAAATCATATTCTGGCATTAGAAAGATATTCCCTGTTTGTGAACATAGTTAATATTCTGCTGTGTCTGCTGAAAGGAGATTTATTTCTGAAACATACGACTGAAATGTCAGCAGCACTATTGAGTATGCACAGATGAGCATTTTTAAAATCTGATCGTTTAAAAATGTGTATTTTCTTATTTTCTATGTTTATTTTTTAGTACCTGTTGATCTGTCTTTGTTTTTTGTTCATATTTAAGATCATTTCTGGAAAACCCAATATTGTAGTAATATTTTATTGGCAAAAACAAATAGAAGGACAACAGATAAAAATAGTTTAATTGTAACAGAGCCTCATTGCCTCCTAGTGGTCAATGCCTTTTACTACATGCTCACTTGCAATGATAGTTTGACTGTTTGTGCTTGTATATGTGTTATCCTCAGGCTGCAGTGAGTCTTTCAATCAATCAATCGCAAAAACAAATGATCTGCAGTAATTCTGATAATTGCTCAATAATTTAACATTTGATGGTTCCAGGTTTTCAAACATATTCTAGTTCAGCTTTGCTTTGTGTTATATGAATTAAAATGGAATAATTTTTGGTTGTGAACTGTTGGTTGGACAAAAATATATTTACCAAAGTGACTTTGTGCTGCAGGATATTTGTAAAGGACAATTTTGTTTGTCATCTGTGTTTTATAGACCAAAGGATTAGTCAGTATTGTAAATACTAGTTGTGGCCTTTTATTATTCTGCACTTTCATGAGCAGCATTTACAGACAAACTTCTCTGAAAGTTTCTCAAAAATTTATATCGGATTAGTAAATGGAATAATGATTCGTGTGTGTGTGTGTAAGGGATGCAACTAACGATTATTTTCACCATTAATCGATTGATTGTTTATTCCATGAAATGTCAAAAAAGTGTGAACAATGCTTCCCAGAGCCCAGTGTGGCGTCCTCCGATTGTTTCTTTTGTCCAAACAGCCTGAAACACAAACACTTCTTGTTTGATCGTTGATGACACAGAAAAGCAGCAAATCCTCCCATTAAAGATGCTAAAACAGTCATTATTTTTATCTTTTTATTTGAAAAAATGACTAAAATGATTAATCGATTATCAAAATAGTTGGTGATTAATTTTTTAATGATCAATAAATTGATTATTTAATTCATCGTTGCAGCTCTGGTGTGTGTGCGTGTGTGTGTTCTGTTTTGGTGGGTGGTTCAGTTACTGCTGAGGGACTGACAGTTCTGTCCTCCGTTAGATACACATTTTAAATTTGTATTAGTGCACACTGTGTGTGTGTGTGTGTGTGTGTGTGTGTGTGTGTGTGTGTAAACCTTTGGTTGCACAGTTCTAAGCAGGCCACCTGTCCTCTTATGCAAGCAGCGGGCAGATGGTTTTATAGATACAGACATTAATTTCAGGGCAGATTTGGGGAGGAAGCATGTATGCGGAGTCGTCCGTGACTTTAACAGGCTTCTGAACGAACACATCAGTTTTATGTGAGATGAGTCGATGTTTAAAAAGCACCTTTTATTTGCCTGCAGCGTGCCAGGTAGACACAGAGTTTACAAAAAAAGACCAAACAAAGGCTGTTTTGTTCTGTGTGTGTGTTTGGTCTGAAGCAGCTTTAGCACTTTCACAGTCTTTAAATAGTCGGCGGTTGTTTTGTTGCTAGGTTATAAGAACAATACAGGCAGAAGTTCTGCCGGAGTCCAAACTTATTCAGTTTAATCATGTCTGCACAACACACACGCATTGTAACAGCTCGGACTTTGTGCTTGATGCTGTTTACTGGAGACAGTGCAGCTCATGTGTGTCCTCTGGTGAGGTGAGGCTTTGCAGAAAATCCTGTGATGTAGTAAATCAAAAGCAGCCGGGGACACGCCACATGGAGACAGTGTGACGTTTAAGGAGCGGAGAAAAATAGAGATTGAGAGAGAAGGAAGCTGTTTAATCTGCTCCAATGATGCAACCCAGCAGTTGTGCCAGGATTGTGTAATGAGGTCCTGAACCGCTGAAACTGTGGGTAAAAGTGCCATCTGCTCTGAGGTGTGTTCACGGTCAGACGGGCCGAGCTGGGCTGCACGTGAGAGACAGATGAAACTGCCAACGCCGTCTGTGGAGCAAAATGTTAGCTATAGCAATGGCTTCAAAAGAATTGGGATGCGGTGTAAATACACGATGCCTTTATTTCACGAATAGGACAGCTGAAGAGCGGACAGGAAACAGGGGAGAGAGAGAGGGAACGACACGCAGCAAAGGGCCGCCGGCGCCCCTGCACCATCATTTTTTCAGTGTTGAACCTCGTCCCTTCCTTTTGAGTTGGGCTACAACTAACGATTATTTACATTATCGATTAATCTGATGATTACTTTGTTGGCATGACCTTGCATTGGCGACCCCTCCCCTGGAATGTTCTCCCCAGATAAATATTCCTCCTCTCCAGAAAAACAAAATTTCAGTCAAATTATGGTTGTTTCAATGATATTTCGTGTTTAACAATAGATTTAATTTTTGCTGGCCAATTCCGCGATTCCGTCCACTATTCTGTGATCGAGGAAATCACAATACCCTACCGCTGCAACCTCCCCTGCCACCGTTTTGTCTCGGTTCAGACTGAAGTTAGAAGAGAGAGAGATGACAAACAAAATAAAACATGAGCCGGAGCAAAAACAGGGAGGGGAGGGAGCAGCGGAGTTGCTTCCCAGCGAGTCTCATGCTACAGCTAACATTAGCTTGTTAGCAAAAGTTACCAACTACAGCTTTAACTTTACATTTAGTATCTACAGTGTACTGTATGTGATCATCATTTGAGTCGATAGCTTTAATAATGTACATGTGACAATATATCAGATTCGATTTGATCATTTATCAGACTTAAATGGTTTAATGTCCAAGCTGACAGTGTTTGTGTAGGAGTGAATAACTGACTGTTGTGGTAGGTCACAAATCACAGGGGAGGACTCACATTCATCATTAAATCAAACACAGAGACAAAGACAGAGAAGACTGAACATATTAAAGCCGCTAAATTTAGCAAAGCTCTGAATATTTGTAAATTTTTATGTCAAATTTGATTTGTTTGCAGAAAAATTAGGCGCTCCAGAAGAAAACTGATTCAGTCTTTGTGTCACCAAGATGTTTTTTCTCCCCCTGTATGTGGGTCATCTCAAGAAGTTCTGGTTAATTTTCCCTGTTCTAAATGGAAAATCAAATTATATTTTCCATATTTCTCCATAAATCTGGAGCAACAAACCTGCAGTCACAGTATTGGTGGTGCCGCAGTTTTTCTTTTGAAACTGTGATGTTATCAGCTGTAGTGTTAAAAATAGAGTAATGGAGTCGACATCATGCTGCTGAATATATTTTTATCGAACCATCTGTTTCAACCAATGCAAGGTAGATTTAGTCACATGAACACGCTGAATGAACAATAATAAAACAGTTTGAAATTCAACATTTTCATATTTATAGCTTGGACTTTATTGAGGTGTATCGAGTGAGGCAGTAATGTGACCTTACCAGAGATCACTGATCGTTTGTTATTCATACTTGTACTTGGTCAGCAAGAATTATCGGTGTGCCTCAAGTACTATCGTGTAACATCAGGTATGAGCTGAATATTCAGTGGCTGCTAATGATACGACTCTAAGTACTCCCTGTGAACCTCGTCTATGTGTTCTTTGATATGATGCCGAGCGGACGATCAAACACTCCAACTGCTTGGAGAAAGTTCGTGTGGGAGACGCTGCTGGCCTCACCTCAGTCCTGCCCCCACGTGATCATTTTTATAAACGCACCGTGGTCATGTTTTAGAGCCGCTCCTTGATGCAGGTGTTGTTGTGTTTTCCTCTCAGCCCTCTCCGTTAAAGCAAGGATCCCCTGAAATGCACTCTGTGGGAGGACAGGTAATAATGATGTGTGATTTAAAACGTCCTGATTCAGAATGTTCCTCACTTAAAAGCTGCGACGCTGAAAGTGCAATGGGCTGAGCGTGGATGAATAATTAAAGATATAGAATGAGGGAATGCAGAGGCTTGATGGGAAACAGCCCACTGACCTGAATTCTCTGTTTGCTACTTTATGCAACATCCTTGGAGATGATGCCTCGATGCTTTCCCTCCTGCGCCGGTTTCTCAAAGCAAAATGTGAGAAAAATGCAAAAGTGATGTTTGTTTTTACTCTTATTGGACTGTTTACCTTCATTTCTGTATGGTGTTGTTTTGCATCCTCAGATAGCTGACAGCTTGTAATTGATCATAAAATCCTTGACATTTTTCAATTAAATGTTTGTTCTTCCAGCTGGCTCATCTGTCGTACATGAGAGGAGCACAGCTGTGACACTGCCAGGGATACGCTCACTTTTTATGATAAATAATCAAGAGAAGCATAACGAACAAATGAGGAAAAAACACAACCTGCTTTGATTTGAATGTTTGTCACAAGCAGAAACATTTGCAGATGTACAGTACACAGTGTACAGTCACAGTGGTGGTAAAAATATGAATATACAATATCACACACACACACAGGCGCAACCAAATCCTTTTAATCTCACATCACAAGACCGTCATGGACAAGCTGCACAGGAGACGTCCAAATCCCAGATCACGACCTTCCCTGAGGCTCGTCCAGCTCCCCCTACGATGAGCCTGAGTGGGTGTGTGCGTGAACACGCACACGCACAGAGGATTGTTGTCAAGGCCCTGTGTCACACTGACGCAGAGAAAATCTGGAGGTGTTTTTTTTTCCCATATCACCTCAGAGTGTCCACTCCCTGGGCCTTAATCTGTTTTCTTTTCCACTCTTCCCTCCTCCACCCTGTGAAGGACTCGCACGCGCGCACACACACGCACACACACACACACACACACACACACACACACAGCCCACAGATTCCCATACACACGCACACACACATACATAGGATTAACTTTCTCCCGATAAACCAGTTTTAGCCAGCGCCCAGTGAGATTAAACACAGGATTTTACATTAGATGAACCCTTTATATATTTATATAGGCTTAGGCTACATGATGCACTGTCTTCAGAGCGCTGTGCACAGCTGCTCTGAGCGGGACAGAGGTCACAGAGTCTGCCTGCATGTGAAAATGAAGCCAGAGCTTTGGAACGGTGCAATGATGGTCAGATAGCCGTTATTATGTCCTTTACATCCACTGAGGCTGAGAGATTTGACCTGTCAATTTTTTCCTCATTTGCACGTGCTCTGAAATTTCCATGGAGGCAATTTCACACAACACCAGCCCCATCCAATTTGTGGTTCTATTTTAAACTTGGAGGGTCCGTTGGGAGCACAGAGTCTCACCTCTTACAGGCCCATTATCCTGCTTTGCTCTGATGTATCGTCGCTGACATGTTGAGACTTGCGGGTGTCTGTTGGGATTATCTCGTCCACCTGGAGTCCAGTAAATGCACCTTTTCTGACGATACATTAAAGTGGAAATGAAATATGGAGTAATATGAATGTAGACTGTTTGATTTTTACCCAAGGTGAGATATGGCACTGAATTCAAACTTTATATATTTATGATATTGCTGGAAAACCAGAAAGTAATTTGCTCTTTCGCCAATAGGGTGCAGCCATCTTCACACCACCAAAGTGGTGATGTCACTGGTATGGTTCTGGTGCTGCTTGTGGGGAGGA
>JAPZDX010000022.1:18304743-18315494 GCA_029783625.1 Naso annulatus
CCCTTGCTGATAGAGGACCTGATCAGATACACCTGGTTCCCCTGCACTGATGAGCAGTGACCTACTTTCCACACTTAGAAACTGAAACTATACTGGGCTGGCCTTTCTAACACCTCCCAAACTGTAAACAAAAACAAACCAAACACAAATGATCAAAGTATTCACTCAAACAATCCAGCTTAATCAACAGAAAAATTTAACTACAAATAATGTCAGTATAACAAAAGGAAAATGGTTATGTTGGGGTACAGGGCGTGGTGAGAAGGAATGGAATAACCTTTTCACACATACACACACGCACACGCACACGCACACACACACACACACACACACAGACACACACACACCATGTTCTCAGCTGTTAACCGTGACGTCTCCTGCCTCAGGTTGCTCTTGGCCTCGCTCTCCATCAGCTGATGTCTCTTCACGTGATCAATCTCCTCCTACAGCTACTCCACGCGGCCTTCAAGTGTCCTCCTCAGCTCCTCCAGCTCATCAGCTTTCTACTCAAAGTACCTGACAAGCAGCAAAAATAAGGACTCAGAAATAACAACACAAGGCTGCCTTTCCCAGTTTCAATGTAGCTTGACGTCCTACAAAAGTTTCTAAGGTATGCCTTATTAAGGAACATTGGGAATCTCAGAGTGTTTCCCAGACAGCTGCCTGTGTGCGTGGTAACGCGGTGCTGTCTTTCACTGTGGTGCTGAAGCTGTTACCACCGATGCCAGGCACATCGATTCTCTCACTTATTTCAGCTTATGAATGAAGTTTTAACATATCAAGTGCTGTCATAATCATTTTACATCAATCTAATATTACAGAAGAGACATTTCCTGGCTAAATACAGGTTTTAAAAAAAATTAAGATGGGGGGGGCTACAAATAGCGGTTGCATCTATTTTCATTAATTGTACAAAGCCTACATGAGAACCTGTGGGTAGTCGAACACATAAACAAATATGGCTCAAAAAGCAAGAAAGAAGTGAGGAGTGTGTGCCGCCCTCTTGATTGGTTTCAATTAAACCTGTCAATTGAGTAATTTATATTAAATCTTGACCTATATTAGCAGAACACAAGCCACTGCAGCCTAACCACACAGTCAGAAACGTCGTATCCTCAGTTAGCTCCACTACATTTATATGTTTTTTTATTTTGTTTGGTATAATCTTGGGTTTATAGACAATACTTTATTCATGTCAGGTGAAATGAAAACATTCCCATGGTATGCTGTGCACATAAATAGTGTTTGGACAAATATACTTTTCATAAAAGTTAATATTAAACTGTCTATGTCATGGATGGATGTGCACTATATTACAATGATCAATTTGAAAAGCACTGTGGTGTAACGAGGCTAAAACTGTGACAGGATGTGTGGAGCACATCGCTAAGGGAGAGCTACTGTATGAGAGCTCCAGGCCTTCCTTTTAAAGGTATACCTTAACTAAAATACACCTTAGCTGAGGTATAACTGGGAAACAGCTCAGCAACCAAAGGAAGGCCTTAAGGTAGAACTTACGATGCTCGGAGCGCTAAGGAGGATCTGGGAAACGCAGCCCGATTCTTTAAGCAAGGCACAGACTCCAGTCTGAGTGTTTTACCTGTGTTGCGAGCTCTCTTCATCAATCTTCCTTTGAAGAACGTTAGTGATCTCCTCCGTTTTTTCTTTCACACACAAAAGAAAATGTGAAACACTGATCTGCAATTAGTTTTACAGTGATGCTGATGGAAGAAACACACAGATCTACCTGTTAGTTCTCTGCTCTGCTCTTTAACATGTGCCTCCAGTTCTTGTTTTTGTCTCTGCAGTTCTGAAACCTGCAGTTTTAACACTGGAATAACCTGCAGATCGCATGAAACAAAGAAAAGTATGAATCACAACGTCGTCTTTGCAGTAAAGTAAAATATGAACTCAGGAAAGCAAAAACGCACTGAGTTCTCACTGCTGAGCCTGGACACCTCTTCACGAATGTTCTCGTTGACGTTGCTCTTCTCCTGGAACAATTTCTGCAGCTTGTCGTTCTCATTTTGAAGATGGTCCACCCTCAGTTTCAAGCCCTCCAGCTGGGTCTCATAGCTTTCCTTCTGCTCCCTCTGGTGGCTGTCCAGCATTCTGCCATCAAACGAAAAACCAGTTTTTCATGCAGGTAAAAAACTGGACAACACTGATATTACGCAAATTGTCTGCAGCAAAAACAGACCTGGTAGCTTTCTGTAGGCCATCAAATGCCTTCAGCAAATCCTCAACCTCATTAATCTGCTCTGAGTTGTCTGGAGTTAGCCTTCAGAGAAACAACATTTAGAGTTAAATACCTGAATGAGACAAGAGGACAGAAAGTGAAATTTAAAATATTTGGATTACCTCAAAAGAGCTTCATCCTCAACAACACCAACGAGAAGTTGTCTTGTAATATCGTTCATCTTAGCTGCGTAAAAATATTCAGGGATCATAATCAAAACCCTGTTTTCACGTTTTCATCTTATTTTTTCGTAGCTGACAGTTAGTAAAACATTTTACCTCTGGCTTCTTCCGACTGCTGCTTCATCTTTCTGTCCATGTTGTTTCTTTGGTTTTGCAGGTTGCTCAGATCTCTGCGCAGCTCAGGAATGACCTTCACATGTTTGGTGAGCTGGCTGACTTGTTCCTGCAGGTCAGAGTTCACCTGATCCCGCTCCTCCAGCTTCCTCTGCAGACCCACTCGCTCCTCTTTCAGTCTCTTTATGTCCTCTTTCAGAGTTTCCACCTCCTTCTCACAATCCTGTTTCTGGATGTCAATGTTGTTCTCTGCAATCCTGCCAAAAGTTGTCTAATCAGCTGACTGAAGTTTGAACAAGCTGAGCCTTAAATTTGCTTTGGCTGGATATGTGTATTTGCTCCGTGTTGTCGTTGAGATTGCACATTTTCATTACTCACTTTCTAAGCCTTGCTTCATATTCTTTCTCTTCCAGAAGATTCCTCTTTATTTGTTCAAAGCTCTCTGTGAGATTATGAAACTGGTCACAAATTTGGCACAAATACAGTAACAGCAGCAAACATTTTAACTTTGCCTCCTGTTACCTTCTGCCTCTTTGGTGGAAGCTTCAAACTTTTTTTCCAAGTTCTGTTTTTCAAGGTTGAGTGCATCTGTTTCCTTTTGAAGCTGCGCAATTATCTGAAGCCAAACAAAATGTCTTTTAAAAGACTCATACAACAGAAAAAACACAAACAACCGTGTTAAATTTTAAGCATCAACTTTCAGACTGACCAGACTAGCCTCTTCTTTCTCTTTCTTCTCTCTTGCCTCCAAAGACGCCTTCTGGTTGGTCACTTTTTCCAGCTGTGCCTCCAGACCCTGAAGCCTGTCCGTGGTCTGAGAGTGGGAGTTTGCCAAAGTCGTCAGTCTCTCCATCAATCCACGGTTCTCTTTGTTCTGTGAAAATACAGGGATTCAGTTACTTCTGTACATAAAAGCCGCTTCTTGGGCAACTTCTTCTTCATCTTTACCTGCTCTTCGATCTTCTTCCTGAGCTGCTGCACCCTGTAGGAGAGCTGAACGTTAAGCACGAGCCGGCGCATGGTTTGAAAGCGCCGCCGTGCCAGCCAGGCTCTGGCATACTTCTGTATGACTAGAGCTTTTTGTTCCTCCATCAACTGAGAATTAGGAAAGGGACAGCAGGGCTTACATCACATGTGGTTACACTTTGTATTTACATGAAACTAAATGATAAATTAAAGCTGAGGTAGCCAGTTTTTTGGGGGGGGTGTCGTGGGGGTAAAATCCCATAATAACCTTTAAGTAGGGATGTAACGGTATTGTTAATTTCGCAGTATCACGATAGCAAAAGTGGCTCGGTATCGTGGTGGACATGTGACTGTATCAAACGACGGGTCTTCCAGGTGAAAAGTGTAGTTTTGTTTCAGCTGCAGTGAAGAGTGGAGTGGAGGGAACTTTGAACTACAGAGACCATCGACCACTGCAGCTGTTTCCTCATCACGTGCTCAGGATGGAAAAAAAAAAAGTCACATTTTGTCTTTCTTTTTTAAAGCGGTTTTGACTGCAACCCGTTGCTTCATGACGAAACTAAACGACACACAGTCATATGTAACACAAAAGAGCAATTTTAGTAAAACTGGGTCGTACTGTATTTTACAGAGAAATATCCTCTGGTTTTCCCTCTGATGTCCTACGACTGCTCTGTCTGTCTGCGGCCTTTTATCTAGCGAAGCTGTCCCCAACAACGACCCGCAGCTGCAGCTTCACTCTGCAGGCTGCCCACATGTTTTTGTTACATGCTTTCAGGAACCTCCGTGAATCACAGAGCTGAGGCACAGCGGTCGTACGACATCAGATGGAAAATCAGAGGACATTTTCTCATTAAAACATGACCCAGTTTTCTAAAACTGCTGTTTTGTGCGATGTATTAAGATGCATCGTTAAGTTTAGTTTTTTGAAGCCACAGGTCAGGGTCAAAGTTACACAGTATAGCTTTAATACTGCAATAAATATCGTACCATGGACTTGATACCAAGGTAATATTGTACCGTGAGTTTTTGATACTGCTACATCCCTGCCTTTCAGCATATTGTAATTAAGTTGGTCTGACAGAACACTTGACCTCTGCACCTCTAATCAGCTATGTATTGAGACAGAGAATTGTTCCTATTGGCCGTTCTATGCTGCGCCTCTTAGCAACAGGTGATGTCGCTGTGAGCTTGCTGGCTGTTGACACAAGTGACGTGCCTTTTTCTGTAAAAACTGGCCTTTGGCGACTTGACAAGCTGAGTTGCAGGCAACACCGTCTGCCGGCTTGAGTCGAGCTGAGACGGACCAGTTTACGCCGCACGTTTGGTCTCATTGTGAATCTTTGGTGCAAACTGGTCTTAAAGAGAGAGCGACGACAAACGAAATATAACGCGAGCTGGAGCAAAAACAGGGAGTGGAGGCTGCGGTGGAGTTACTTCCTTTAGGAGTCTCATGCCACAGCTAGCTTGATTTTCAGACATTGCCGACCTCAGCTTTAATGATTCTTCGGTTACAGACCTTCTTGGACCGTTTACGGGCCATCCAACCTCGTGTGAAGGCCTGGATGGTGATGGTGGCCAGACGGACAACCTTATAGACCTCTCTCATGCGGTAACCTCTCCAGTGTCTCTGGATCACCACTGATGCCCAGCCCTGCTTCAGTGTTGCAGCATTTACTATTTTACTGCAGGTAAACAAACCACAAAGTATCTGTCACAACCCACACAGAAACAACAGAGGATGCGGGACAACAAAACTCAGAGTGAACGCTTCTAACCGGATCTTCCTCTTTCCACGGATGTACTCTTGGAGGATGATGGCTGCCTGTCTCATGCGCAGGTACTTCCTCCTCTGGCTCCACCCTCGGATGTGTTTCTGGATGGTCACGCAGGCTCCTCTCAGCCGGTCCAGGCGCAGCTTCTCCAGATAAGCTACCTGACCGGCTCGGAAGAAGATCTTTGTCCGGCCAAACTTATACTGATTGGGGTCCTAGAAATGAAAAAAAGGAGGCCAAAGTGATACACAAGCATGCAGTGCACAATAAATGAATGCACTGACACTGTTGTATCTAAAAGCAGAAAAAGTGGCGGCGGACCTGGATCAACCTCTGCAGAACGTTCTTGCAGGTCTGTTTCTTGTCGCTGTGGTCCGCCTCCTCATGTGACATCAGGATACTGTATCGGCTGTAGAACTCAATGTATGTCCACCTACACACAGCATCATTTTTCATTACAAAGTGAACACACGTAGATGAGAATATTGCAACATGGCAGATAAATAGAGTCACCTGGACGGGTAGCTCTGCGCACTGATACGGATCGTTTCAAGGACGCCACAGGCTCGCAGCTGCTGCACCACCCTCCTGGAGTCATATCTCCAAAAACAAGCAAACACTCACAAAAAGCAAAAACCAGGTGAACACAGAGTAGATCACGTCTGACACAGTACTCACTCAAACGGGAGCTTCTCATCATTGGGCTTAATGCAGCGCACATAGTGAGGCGTGGTGGCATTCAGTGTTTCCATGAGTAAAGAGAGGGAGCTGCAGAACTACATTCAGCCACAAAGATCACATGAAAGGATGAAAATATCAGTTACAACTCAGTTTTATTCTAAACACATGAGCGTCAGTAAAAGAGGTCAGCGTGCCGTGAGCAGTGACAGTCAGTAAACACGCTCACCTTATCTCCCACTGAGGTTTTCAGCTGTTTATTGGCTGGTTTCACCGCAGGCCTGGCGGGTCTCACTTTAACACCTCTACTGTTCGCAGCACTTCGCTCCTCCTCTTGATAAAAGTTGGCCAAAAAAGAAAACTGATACAAGAAGGAGAAATATGTCCAAATAAGATAAAACAACATTACCTGGGGTGGCTTTAACAATACAGACTTTGATTTTAACCAGTTGATATTACCTTACTCTCTCTCATAATTTCAACCAGTTCCTCATAGAGAGCGTCTCTGTTCTTTTCAAGGAAACCTTTGCATTGATATTCCACCTGTTGATGGAAGACAGAGTCACAGTTTAAAAAGAAAACGTCAAGGATCCAAAAGCATTAACTGTTTGTAATAGAGTGCCCAAGTCACGCCCCTTCTGGTGGACCCCATGGGACCTTAGTGAGGAAAAAATATGAACCGTAGTCAATGAGGAAAGGAAAATTATTTTTTGATCCTGTTTGACTTGTGCCTTGAATTACACATGTGATGTTTGTCAATTTAAATGATAATTTATCATGTGAAGAAAGTCTGTTTGTTGTCAAACGGTTGATGAATTAGCTTGTGAAAATACGGAATTATAAAGTCACGTAACTGACATCATAACATTTTCTCTCCTCTTACTCATAGAACCGACTAACTCCGCCTTCGAGTAGCTGCAGCTCTCAACATGAGCCGATTTATGAAAGTTTTCACCTCTTTCAATACTTTTTCCCTCGTCCTGGAAAAACGCTGTGAAATCTGCCGAGCTGACGGCCATGTCTGTATTGATGATGTATGTTGTCTGAGATGAGACCTTTAGTTAACTGAGCGATCTCACAAAAAATGTTGTTTTACTTCACTGTGTGATGACAAAATTCAACTTTCTTTACATGAAAAATTACCTTTTAAATTGCCAACCATCATATGTGTAATTCAGGGCCCAAGCCAAACAGGATCAAAAAATAATCTGTCCCTCTCCTTTGACTACTGTTCACATTATTTCCAAATTAAGGTCCCATGGCCCAGAAGTAGAGGGGCGTGACTTAGCCACTATAATAGAAATTACACTGCAGACATTTCATTCTACTGCACCTTGTCTGCAAAGTGTTGAATCACAAACGCCTCATTCGATAACCTGGGTTTCTCAAAGAGAGGATTCGCCTCCAGGTAGTTGAAAAGTTTTTGCAGCCAGCTTTGATCAGTGCCCTGAGGAAACTGTGAGGTAAAAACACCAGTGAAGAAGAGGCAAAGAAATCCTAAAAATACAATCACGTGAATAAAAATACAGAAGGTCAACTGTTGAGTGTAAGGGTGCACTCACACTTGTGCCACCCTCCTCAAACAAACATAACTGGATTTTGTTGGTCAAATATTCGTAGGCACGGTATGCATTGCCTATGATGAGTGCACCCTAAACGTTCACATCACATGGATTCCATTACCAAACATTCTTCATCAAGCAGGTCAAGGATCCCCATCTTTGCTTCGATCAGATCAATGACCGGCTGGTTGTCATAGAAATCTATCAGTGCCCATGGGATGTCCTCCTTCATGTACTCCTCTTGTTACAGCTTGAACACATGCTGATTGAAGAAAGACATTAGAATAACCATCTGAGCGGATAAAGGCATGTAAGCAGTGTTTGGGTGATTCTTACCAAGTTAAACTGCTGCTGAAGCTTTTCATTTGCATAGTTGATACAAAACTGTTCAAAGCTGTTGATGTCAAACGTTTCAAAGCTGAGAGCAAAAGACATTAAGATCACATTAATAATGGCAGCTAGAGGTCAAAGTAATCAAGCAGCTGAAAGAAAATTTTGTATCTGCATTACCCATAAATGTCCAGAACACCTATGAACGTGTGCTGCTTTCCTGGAACCTGCAGCGCCGTGTTTATCCTGGTGATAATACAGTCGAACAAGTGGGCGTAGATCTGCTTGGCGAGGGCATCTCTGGAATTTACCGCCCGCTCTTTTGGCACCGGCTTCACCACCGTCTCAGTCACCATAACGATCCTCCGATGGCAAAGCCAGCGCACCAACCCCTCTGCACTCACACCCAGCAGCTCACAGAAGGCTTCCAGGTGTGGATCGCTGGGCTGGATGAAATAAAAATCAGGAAAAAGGTTTGTAAATCTTACTTTGCAGACAAAAAGCAATTTACGGTATGGAGAGCTGAGACTCACAGAAACTGATGATTTGTCACCTCCAGAGTTTTTAATTTCCACATTTCCCAAATGCAGAATGGCTGCCAAGACTTTGAACACATCTGCCTGGAAGTCCTCCTTCAACCCTGGAGAGGCAGAGGGATACAGATAAAGCTCAAGTAAAAATTTAAAACCTATAAGGAAGTTACGGCGGAGGCAGTTCTTACCCAGCAGCGCAAAGGTCCGTCGAGTCTCTTCCATGTCTTTCTTGTCATTAACACCTTCAATACTGATCTCACCGCCCATGCAGGTGTACCGGAACTTATCTGCACTCACTATGGATGAAAGGACATTAAAATAATCCCACAATTAATATGTGTTTTATTAAAGGGTTTAGATATGAGTTCTCAGTGAATTAGATAAAATTTAAACCCTTTGTGCAAACACTCACACAGTCTTAGATTCTTGAACTCTGGCAGCTGAGCACAGGAACACATCTGGTAAAATATGTGATAGTTTCGCTCGTTGTCTGCCTGAATAAAATGAGAGGGTCATCGTTTATTATACAGTGTTTTTTTTTAACAGTGTTTTTCCAATGATGTTAATGCGTGCTGGACTTCCTTATACGGGCATGCCAGCTCATGAACACACCACTGCGCTCTGCTCTCTGCTTCAGGGAATACTGTCAGCACTTTGTTAGAGATGGCTCCAATAAAGTGTGTTTTTTTTTTCCTTCGGGTAAATGAAGGCCAGTTAACTTTGTTAAACTTTCCTAAAGAGACAAACACCAGATAGAAGTTGACAGCATTCCTGTTTTTTGTGGATTTATTTACTTCCTCAACAAGATCACATGAGCTGGATTTGTGGCTAAACTGCTGCTAAGGAGACGGTGCTGTTCCCGTGTTACTTTGTCATGTTGAAAAGTGAGACGTGTGAACTGTAAGTAAAATTTTATCAGTATCCTAGCTGTGTTTATTTTGTGTCAGTAAAGAGGTTGTGAGAACAGCGAAGCGTGAAGGCACGCATAAGGAAAAAGGGGGAGGAGTAACCAACACAGACCGTTTTGAGAGAACGGAGAAAAAAGAAGGAAGAGAGAGGGTAAGCGTCACAGTTTTCTGAAGATCTGCAGACTTTACTGTTCGGTCAGTTGTGTCTAGCTGCTCTATAGGCTTCCAAAATCAAAATGAAAGACCCAGAAATTAGTATAATAGCTCTCCTTTAAGTATGTAAGAACCCATATTCAAAATGTTGCAGCACAAATTAATCACTTAGTTACCAAACTGTTCTACAGATATCCAGCAATCCCTCCCAGAATTTGACTCACATCAAGATAAATCAGATGTAGCAAGAGCTAGTCTGCACCTGAGTGGGCAAACAACACTAATCTGTGTCATGGACTACCTGAAAAACTACTCTGGATTTCTCTAAGAGGTACGTCCTCATGTTTGCTCCGATGATCCGGTATCTTTTGTCAAAGCTGATCTCTGTGAATTTCCCAAAACGGCTGCTGTTGTCGTTCCTGGTGGTTTTTGCATTTCCTATGGCCTGAAAGAAAATCACCTCAGGTCACCTTTTCAAGTTATCACAATTATATAAAACATTTGAATTAATAAAAAAGGCAGAAACTGACAATTTTTCCACATTTTGTAGAGAGATATCCAGTAAAATCATACCTCTGTTACTGGATTGGAAGCCAGGACTTTGTCTTCAACCCGAGTCTGACTTCCAGACTTGCTTACAACAGCAAAGTACCTCATAGCGTATCGAGCAGACACAGTTTTACCTGCTCCAGATTCACCACTGACGATAATAGACTGGTTCTTGTGGTTCCTGAGAAAAAAGTGCATGTATGTTACACTTTTCGTGTGGATGTCCAATCAATGTTGATGGTAACTGTGGTGAATTGAAGCAATAAATTCCTGTTTGTGCTTTATTGACAGAGAAAGCTGAGTTTTCTGAGTTTACTGCTCACATAACTGTTCATGCAGTGCCTTCATGTACCAGGATGCATTACATCACAAAAAAACAGTACTTGCCGGGTCTCCAAGGTTAATATCCGTCACATTAGAACGTTTCTTTTATTCAAAGCTGCAGTTGGTAACTTTGGGGTAAACATCAATAACGTTTCTGTGTTCTATTTGGACAAAATGTCATAATACCCAGAGACAGCTGACAGTTAGTGACGTGGTCTGAGAGTATGGCGAGATCTCTGTGTTTTCCCATCATGCCTCCGTAGTCAGGACTGGTAAAAATCCTATCGCTCCCGTTCTATTTGCCCAATCAGTGACGCTCTCTGTACTCTCTGTCCTGATTGGCTGGTCTAAGCTGCGCTTGTTAGCGACAGGTGATGTCGGTACGAGCTGATTAGCTCACTGTGCTCTGACTCGCCTCTGCCAACAACAGAGTGTCTG
>JAPZDX010000022.1:18325990-18336706 GCA_029783625.1 Naso annulatus
TCACACTGGACTTTTTTTGGAAATTGAGTACAGCATTTTTCACACTTTTTTGACATTTCATGGAAAGAACGTTAAACTGATTAAGTGAAAAAATTAGCGGCAGATTAACTGATTATGAAAATAATCATTAGTTGCAGCCCTAATTTCTAGGCACCTTTTCCCTGCCTCGCCTGGTTTGTGTAAAAGTTACGGAGGCGGCTTGGGGGGGTCAGTTTTGATCCGTCTCCGATCCGCCTTCAGAGTATAATCAGAGCCGCATGGGAGGCGAGCCGAGGTCTGTGTAAATGGGTAAGCAGGACTCCCTGGGTCAGGGGCATTTATCTGAACAGAAAAGATAAACTTGAAGGAATTCAACAGAATTATGACAGAATGGACGTATATGACGGTCCTTTAAATTGTCGAGTTTTTCTACTGTTTGTACACAGTTTAATCACCATTTTCCCTTTTCAACTGTTTGTGGTCGGGGTGTGACTGCGTGCACGGAACATGGATGCATAAATGTTAAAAAAAACAAACCAAAACAAAACAAACAACAAAAACAGGATTTTTATTCCTGTACGAACCTTTCTGAGGTCAAGTTAAACTCAGATTTGTCTGGGAATAAGTGGACAGACTTGAGTTTAACTTGTATGCAGCGCACTGCTGTGGAGAGAGGAAAAAAAAGCAGTTTGGTGGACAGGCAGCCTGCTGATTTGAGGACACCTGTGTGAAAAACTTGGCACCTTTTTTAAAAAAAAAATCATTAAGCATGTACATGGTGAAAATTGCCAACTGTAAACATGTAGCCTGGAGATTTTTGTACACATAACCTTACACACGATTGTGGTGCATGGCGGACAAACATCTTATCAGAGGAAACTGATGCTGTTAATCATCACAGCGACGACGTCTCCTCTGAATCTGCGACCCCGGCTTGCTGTGTAAAATGACCGACTGCAGCGGCTTAAAGACGCGCTGATCACTTCTGTGTAAATAACATTAAACTAACAGAAGGCGGGTTACTGGCGAGCCTTCAGTGCAGCACTGAGGCAGCTTCTCTGCGTAAAAACGGCTTGAGATGTGTCCCACGGGTGATTGATCTCCGTGAGTCACCACGTTAATTTGTGGAAACCCAAAACTTAAGAGCAGACAGCTCCATTCTTTCCTGAACATTCTGAACACATAAAACCAAAAATAACAAAACAAGGCATTTGGTTTTAACGCTGCGTGAACTGATGAGGTGGCGGCCAGTGACATAAACATTCACATATGACAATGTAAACAATAACATCAATTCATGAAAACACGATTCGGGTGATGAAAGGTTAACTAAGTGGTAACAAACACTGAGGAAAATGAACAAGCTGCTGTACATCTTCATGTGGAAAATATCAGTTTAGTGGTGTGAGGCACAACATATCTTTAAAAAAATGTCATCTAAACAGAAAAGGTACTTATGTTTCTCCACCACTGCTCAGCCCTTATTTACACTTTTTTTACTATTCCACATAATTTTTAGACAAAGCATTTTCCGCAGTAGTAACCTTTAATGAAGTTTTCAGGCAGTGGCGTTGGATGAAGTGCAGGAGGCCCACCTGTTGTGTCTGCTCCTTGTAGACCTTTGTGTGCTCCTCCAGGTCTTCTTTCTCCCTGCGGATGTTTTCCAGCTCATGCTGAAGGAAGGAGAGCTGCTCCAGCAGCGAGGGAACGGTCTCCGCCTTGGCTCTGGCCTCCTGCTCTGATCTATGAAGGGTTGTGGCTTCTTTGCTCTGTTTCTCTCTCTCCAAAGACACGGTCCTCTCCATAGAGTTCAGCCTCTCACTGAGCTCTCTGTTTTCTTTATGCTGCGGGGGAGGGAAACACACACATGCTCTGCATGTGATACGACAACTCCCAGTGATCCAATGCTTCTCTAATAACAGTTAATATGGTAGAATTCAGAGTAAACAACTATCCAACACAGACAAAACCAGATATCTAAGCCCAGGTTACTCACCTGCTCATTTATCTTGCGTTGCAACTGCATAATCTTGTTCTCCATGCCAACGTTCAGTTTTTTGAAGTGCTCCACAGAGCGCGCCTCCACTTTCAGCTTCTTTAATTGTTTTTTGACCCTCATGCGACGCACACAGCTATGCAGCAGGATGATGGCTGCCTGTGTGCGTCTGTAACGCTGTCTAGCCAGCCAGCCCCTCATCCATTTCTGAATGACCACAGCCTTTTGCTCACACATCAACTGTGAAAACAAGGACACATAAATATAATACATATATGCAGCAGCATACTTGTACTTGTAAGTGTTGAGACGAGGTGACCTGTAAATGAGGGGCTTGTTTTATTATTTGCACATAAAAAGTACTGATGCATTTTTTCACAAAATCAATTAAATTAAAATCATGTGTTTCAGATTTACAAACCTTAACATTCTAAATGTGTTCCAGTTCATTTTCTGTGTATGTGGATGACATCAGCTGACAGGAAGTAAACATGGAACATGTTTGAGAAAATATGTGTATACATTTGAAACAATTTACTTTTGGGGTTTAAATGAGGTCCACAAAGTCAGTATGAAGATTGTCCGTCTGTATCAACATGACTTTAATGACTAAGAATTTTTCACCGCTGAAAACAATGTTGTGACCTGCTGCTACAAAGTCCTCATGGCCTCAGTGTTACCACCGGAATCTGGCAGATCCAGACTTCCTTTGAGCTGGAAACTTTTCACATTATGTTCAATAGGCACTACTTGCTGTTTTGTTTTGTTTTTTGATGGCAGATTTAAAATACAGTTTTGGCATTTGTAATATCTACTGTGAAGTTGTTCTGCAGGTTGAGAAAAAACTTTACAAACTCCAGAGAACAAACTCTACAAATTACTACTTGTAAAAAAAAATTAATAAAAATTTTTTACAAAAAAAAAAAAAAAAAAAAAAACTCTACAAGAACAGGAAAAACTAGTGTCCAAGTTGTTTAAGGTTGATGTTAATATTGTATTTTAAAATTTCTTGAGTAAACCTGTAAAATTTGAGTCTGACTGCACAACGTTCTAGTAAAAAAGACCTTACAAGTGTCAAATTATAACTCATTTACTTTCCAAAGGCAGGGCTCGAGACTGCGACCAAATCGTCGCATTTTGCAACCATTTTTTGAGACAGTGCGAGTAATTTTTATAACCACTTGCATGTGCAAGACCTGCAAATTTGCCAATGTTTTTTTTTTTCCATGTTGAAAACAAGGAGGGAGGGAGTGAGCGACACTCAGATGTGTCGCACTAGACACAGCCACTCCAAAAGCCATCTGAGTGCATGTGGGGAAAGACAGCTGGGAGCGCCTGATGGTCCCGTTTGGGGCCGTAACTCTGGAACCATTGGTTAAGGAGGGGTAAAGTTTTTGGAAGGTGTCGTTCAGACTTTGGTCTGTGCTGGATTCCCCTAAAAATTTACATTTGGTCACTTTTATCAACACTCAATGGTGAGCCTGATGAGTAAATTTTTTTTAACTGGCAAACAGACTCACCTCTGCCTTTAGTCCATAAAAATAATAACGGTTAATATTGGAAGTAACAACTCATGAAAAGACAACTCTTTCTAATGAATGCAGAAAGTTGAAATTTGCATTGCAGGTCAATATAAGGTGTGGCCCCTAAATTTTCTGCTTGCATTCCTAAAATTTTTCAGTAAGAGGCTACAGCACTCCTAGTAGAAAAGAGTTTGTCTGGAGCCCTGAAAGGGAATTTTTAATCCAGCAAGGCGTTACCTCACGGTACAGCTTTTTAGCCATGCAGGACCTCAGGAAGCACTGAATGGTGATGGCAGCAGAGCGCTGCTGCTGGTACCGTCTCCTAGTCACCCACATACGCACGTTCCGCTGAATGACAACAGCAGCTCTGGTTCTCCGCAGAAACTTCACATAACTGACAAGAAAAAACTTATGTAAGAAACACGATGAAGCAGCAACTTTTTGTTGTGCGGTTGTTTAGACCCACTCACCAGCGTGCTTGGTGACCCCGCACATGCCTCTGTACGGTGATGGCAGACTCCCTCATCCTCAGGTACTTTTTGCGAGCGAGCCAGCAGCGGATCGTTTTCTGGATGCGGACACAAGCCATACGCAGCTTGTCTGAACGCAGCTTCTCCAGGTAAGCCACCTGACCAGCCCGGAAGAAGATCTTGTTTTTGCCAAACTGATACTTATCTTGGTCCTAGGAGCAAAAACAGAAGACATGATACTGCAAATCTACACAGAAACCATCAATAGTTACATTTATTTCATTATGGAATGTTTTGAAACATCTCAGACCTTTATGAAATTTTCCAGGAGATTTTTACAGGTTTGTTTTTTATCAGGAAGCACATCCTTTTGCTTCATGAGAACCCGATAACGACTGAAGAACTCCTGATAGGTCCATCTGCAATACACATATAAATAATATTTTTCAGGTCTCTAAATTTCAAACATGCAATGATGTGCATAACTGCCATATGTTCTGTGCAGAAACTGATAATGTACCTGGATGGGAAGCCTGCTGCTGAGATCCTGATTGTTTCGAGGATGCCACATGCTCGAAGCTGCTGCACCGCCCTCACTGGGTCTAACCTTTACAAAGGATAACATACAAATACATGTGAAAAAAAATGCAGTAGTTGTTCTTTTGTGCATGTTGTGATACTGAAATCCTTCTCCTCACCTGAATGAAGCTTTAT
The DNA here is from genome assembly GCA_029783625.1 of Naso annulatus. Classification (NCBI taxonomy): domain Eukaryota; kingdom Metazoa; phylum Chordata; class Actinopteri; order Acanthuriformes; family Acanthuridae; genus Naso; species Naso annulatus. The sequence continues at coordinate 18,330,673 of JAPZDX010000022.1, forward strand.
GGTCATTAGGCTTGATGCAGCGCACGTAGTGAGGAGTTGTAGCATTTAGTGTGTCCATCAGCAAATGTAGAGACTGTCGAAACTAAAGAGTAAAGAAAACAAACAAACAATTCCTGATTGATGCATGAGTTAAAAAAAACCATGAACAGTAAAAATGTGCTTAATGCACGGGACACGCATCCTGCATCTATCTCTGCACTGTGTCTGCATCGTCGACATGCTGCGTCTCACTCCCCGTCGTTGTTCACACATGCAGCGTCTGCTGCATCTGTCTGCAAGCCTCGTCTCTCTATATAGTTTTCGCTTGATAATTCCCATTAATATGAAAATGTTACATACATACATTTAATTCACATAGAGTGAAGACAGAAACCTGTGTAAGGGTAAAAAATAGAAAAATGAACAGAGAAACCCCTTTTCACTCAGGTTGTCTAATTTTTAAAAAAAAAAAGTATTTGCAAAGTAGTGTTGGGTTTCTGTTGAACCTGCTCCTCTCCACATGATCTCCCTTCTATTTCTGAACATAAAACAGCTTAGTTGACAACATGTGGTCTCTGTTTGACTGCCATTAACCCAAAAAAAAAAAAAAAAAAAAAACGGAACCAGTTCAAACATGGTCTGTTGTTACACAACAAGATCCTTCAAATGTTTCATGAAAGGATTCTCTGCACATGCATGATTGTGAGAGCTTTTATTTTTAAAAGACACACAGGAAATGTTGAAACTACAGTGAATGTTGCTGGTATGATGTCAATAGGACTGTCAACAGGTTATTTCTCTATTTTAACAGACAACCACATGCGTCGAGCGTCTGGCGTGCCTCTCCCATGTGTGGGTGCTCTAATCTGTTTTAATGGGCGCTGTTAAAATGAGCAGACGTGCTGCAGAAGCAGGATGTGTGTTCCAGGCATAAAACTGTATCATATTACGTTTTTCCTTAAAGGCAACTCAACCTGACCAGCTAACAAAACCATTAAATTAAACCACATTTACATAATTTTGCCCTATTTTTCATAACACTGACAGTTGTGTGACCCAGTATCACATACCACCAAATGTCATTCCTGTGTGTTATACTCTCACCTGCAGTCCAACAGTCTTCTTCGTATCCCTCTGAGCCTGAGCAGCTCTTCCTGTGACACTGTTGCGTTTGTTAGTAGAACTTGGTGCCTTCTCATCACCGTCAAACAGCTTCAGCAGCAAATCAAACTATAAAGTTACACAGATCCACATGGCAATGTTATCATTGAACAGCAGATGGCAGTGTTTCTCACCTGAAATTGAAAAAGTAGGTGTACTTCCTGCAATAGTTATTTTTGAACAATTCTCGGGTGTGAGCTCGGGGACTTACAACACAAACGTTAGTTTACAGTCATTTTCTTTCAGTTGACGAGGTGCTGACAGTGAATTCCTTCTACCTCCACAAAGAGAAGGGAAGGACTCGGAAGTGAAAATGTAAAAAACAAACAAACAAAGAATACATTAACTGTTTCACCTTGCTGTTTTTCAGCACATTTATCTGCTCCTCATTGACTGTGTCTTTGTTTTTCTCCAGGAAACCCTCACACTGGTACTCCACCTAGGCACAAAAGACCAGGTCACACAGTGTTCAGTGACAAAAAGAGCAAAGGTCATAATCAACATTCACAGTCTGAACTGGACGGATCAGCACTGCACTAATAAATAGAAACAAGCAAGCAAAGCAGTCTGACTGCAGACAAAGTCATTAAAATATTACACTTAATGTTTGAGGTGCTCTTGATGAGAAAACATGAGTCATTCATCCATCTGTTAACCACTGAGGTGCAGCCGCGCCTCCACAGGAGACACACAACCGTGCTTCACCTTGTCTGCAAAATGGTGGATGATGAAAGCTCTGTTTGAAAGCCTGGGTTTGTCAAAGTGAGCATTCTGCTTCAGGAGGGTGTTGTACAGTTTCTGGGCCCATGTGTCATCAGATCCTTTAGGCATCTATGGAAAGAGGAAGAGCTGACACATCACTTAGTCATGGCCTTACTCATAACCTCCGAATATGGCTAGCTGGAGATTTCTCCAGTGGAAAGTAGCGGAAGAGAGTTTTGAAGGAAAAAAAAAAGAAAATAAAACTGTCATTTTTACCTTGCACTCCTCATCCAGAAGGTCGAGGACACCCAGCTTGGCCTCGATGAGATCGATGCACGGCTGGTTGTCGTAGAAATCGATTAATGTCCAGGGGATCTCCTCTTTCATGTACTCCTCTTGCTCCAGTTTGAAAACATGCTGGAGAAAGTGATAGCTGAAAATGTTTTCTGTGTTTTCTCAAATACAAAACAAACACGTTGAGCAGGAAAAGACACGCACCTGGTTGAACTGTTGCTGAAGCTTTTCATTTGCGTAGTTGATGCAAAACTGCTCAAAGCTGTTGACATCAAATGTTTCAAACCTGAGGAAGAAAGCAGGCTTAAATGAAAACATCATCCATGGAGCATAAGTGGAAATACCACAAACTCAGAGAAAAACAAAAAACAAAAACCTGCCCGTAAATGTCCAGCACACCGATGAAGGAGTGTTGTTTCGCCGCAGGTTTTAAAGCATTATTAATACGATCCACGATCTGGCTGAAGAGTCTGGCATAGATGTGTTTGGCGAGGGCATCTCTGCCGGTCACTGCACTCATTTTGGAGACAGATTTGACAAAGGTTTCAGTGGTCGTCTTGATCTTCCTGTGACATAACCAGTGGGCCATTTCTTCACAGGGCACCCCCATTAACTCACAGAACACCATCAGGTGGACATCATCTGGCTGCAAATACATCAACAACAGTGATCTCATGCAGGAAAAGTTCAAATCTTTCAGACAATTTTCTAGTTAAAGGAGAAATGTGTTTTTTTGCACTTTAAACCTTATAATAAGGATATTTACGATCACATACGATGTTCTACAGCATTATTATGACAAACAGCGCAGTCCTGAGAGCTGGAGCTCGATGCTAATGTCACCACTAGCTGAAAACAACGCACGTTTAGGGGCATTTCAAGTACTTCAACAATCTGTTGAAAAATGCCAATCACCGAATGTTTGGTGGCGTCCTCTCATGTTCCAACACTAAAACATGAAGTTGAACAACAGCTTTAAACCTGGAAACAGCTCCTTCAGCTGCTCCGGGAAACAAACAAACAGCCGATTCCAGCTTATCAGTGTTGTTTAACTTCATATTTTAGTGTCGCAACATGAGAGAACATCACTAAACATTTGGCGACTGTCTTGTCTTTTAAAACAACTTTTGCGATGGATCGTCGAAGCACTTGAAATGTCCCTAAACCTCCGTTGTAACTTCCATCAGCAAGGAGCTCCAGCTCTCAGGACTGCACCGTTCGTCATAATAATGCTGTAGAACTTCATACATGATCGTAAATATCCTTTTTATAAGTCTTAATGTGCAAAAAACAAACTTCTCCCTTAAACAAATACACAGTACAAACAACCCTCTTGCTTTGTCAAGGGGTAATCAGTGTTTACCAAGATGCTGCTTCTGTCGGCTGACTGCTCTTTCACCTCCACATTGCTAAGATGCAGAATAGCCGCCAGAATTTGGTAAATTTCCATTTGATCACTTTCATTGATTCCTGCAATGAAAACAGGACAATAAAATGATAAACGATGCTAAACTGCATCAGGAAATCCAGAAATAAAAAATGTATTTGTACAGTGCTGTCCATTCAACATATAAATGCAAAACTTATTGAAATTTAACCAGCACTCACCTAACAGTGAGAGAGCCTTCCTGGTATTGCGCAACTCTTTGGCATCGTCCACATCATCTACGACTGGGCTCTGACCCTGGTTAGTACAGTGGAAGTCTTCAGCACCACCTTCAAACATCAATCACACAAAACGCTGCACTGAGTAACAGAAGATTTGCTTTAGTATTTAAAATCCTGCTAAAACAACAAATGAAATTTGGTAACTTTCATACCTAACTTGAAGGCTTTGAACTCTGGTAAGTGTGAAGAGGCACACAGCTGGTAAAATATATGGTAGTTCCTTTCTCCATGGGCCTAAAAATAGCACAAAACGGTGTAAAATACTCAAAAATACTCAAGCACTGAAAACACAGTCTGTAAAATTGAAACTCTTACAAACAGTGTTAGGTTGTAACGTGTTACTGTAATAACATTACTTTTTCCAGTCTCCAATAATAATATTATCATTACTCCAAAATAAAACAAATTGTTACACTTTGGTTACTTGCTTCTGGTTTTTGATTCATTTAAATCACTTTGTATTAGTTGCAACATGCTGCAAACTGGCATGCAACTTAACATCCAGCCGGCAGCCGCAGCTTACAACGTTTCAACGTTACTGAGGAAAATGGAGTTACAGACGGGAACTTGGACTTTTAACGGCTGGGAATACTATTACTAACCACTATTTCAAGCTTCTCGGGAACAAAGACGAATAAAATATAAATGTCAAATGTAAGTTGTATCCAGGAGGCACTAAGACTCTTTCCACCGCCAAAAATACAACCTCAGACCTCCTGAAACACCAACAACACATCAGCACGACGCACACGTTATTTAAAAGACTGTGTCTTGTCATCCATTTGAGGCCGTTGTTCTTTTAATCTGCCTGTAACTTCTATGGATTCATAGGCTGTAAAAAAAAAACAACCTGCTAGTTTGAAGCGTGAGCTGCAGTCAACGACAATTACACTTACATTTCCACAGAGGTGCACATGTAATGTCTGAATTTTGAGGAGAAATGACGTAATTAACAACTTTTGGGGTGTAATGGGAAAGTATTATAATGAGTAAACTAATATCTTACTTTGGAAGGAAGTATTTGTTATTTTGAGAGGAATATTACTTTTGAAAAAAGTAAAAAGTAATCAGTAATATAACACATTTTTTGGAGGAGAGGACGGAACACTGCTTACAACTGTAGATGCTCGTTGCTGAACTCAGACATGCGTTAAAATAATCAAATCAGAGACAAACTGCTTAACCAAACCCAGCATGTCGCCTTCTCTGAGTTCAGGGCCAGGCGTGCTAAATCACGTTATTTATGTTGTTTGTTATTTCGTTGCTAAGACACACATGCATACACACATACTGACATGTTATAGACACATGACAGCGTTTTAAATCAATTAACTGGGATGAAAAACACAGAAGATAGAAAGATAAGGAGAGCCTCATTCAGACACGGAGGGTAGTCGCCCGAAGACATGCGAGACAAATCCATACAGAAATTTACCTGAAAAACAACTCTGGACTTTTCCAGTAAGTACGTTCTCATGTTAGCCCCCATTATACAATGCTTCTTGTCAAACCCGATCTCAATGTACTTCCCAAAACGGCTGCTGTTGTCATTCCTTGTTGTCTTGGCATTCCCAAGAGCCTGAAGAGAACACACGAAAGAAAACTTTCAGTAAGATTTGTCATTTTATGATTTTGTCTCATTTTCCTGCAGTGATAGATGTTACCTCCATGATGGGGCTCGAGGCGAGGACTCTCTCCTCCACACTGGCCTCACCAGAGGAGCTGACGGTGGCAAAGTAACGCATCGCATACTTAGCAGAGACGGTCTTGCCAGCTCCTGACTCGCCGCTCACGATGATAGACTGGTTTCTTTCATATCTGTGTGAAAGGATGTGATGACAAACATACAACATGTCAGCTAAAACAAATTTAAGAGTGTGAGGGACCACACCAGAGTTACTACACTGTTACATAAACCCCAAAATAACTAGAAAATGTGTGACGTTAGTTAAAAAGAACATCAGTGTCAAAATCCTTCTTCAAACTAATATTCCAGCTGGGAAGGCGGCACTTGTAAGGAACTATTTTTTCCAGGCGTAATAACTTTGGTCACCTCAGCTTCTGGCTCCCCTCTCTCTCTCTCTCTCTCTCTCTTTCTCTCTCTCTTTCTCTCTCTCAGCAACTTTTGACCAACTAAACGCAGATTTTCTTTTTAAAAGCAGGAGTGCCACAATATGTTTTAACAACGATACAGTGCATAATACAATACATGGTTGCCGATACGATACAA
>JAPZDX010000022.1:18352681-18367977 GCA_029783625.1 Naso annulatus
TTACTGTAAAACTGAAACTGTATGATTTAGAATGCCTAACTGAACAAGTTGTTTACTAAACTGACAGAGTAACAAGTGTTGCTGATCTACACATCCCAGTAGTTTGTTTCCCCACCACAGACGAACCTTCATTCACTCTACACACACAATCTTTACTGATAATACAACTATACTCATGTCAGAGCTGGCTTTTGTTCAGTGGCAAAATGTATCACCTCACTATAAACACGCAGTTTTGTCAATACAAGATTGATCCAATAAGCTGGTTTCACATTAAGTCTGCATGTCATCACAAACCTGATATTACAGTTTAGTCTGAAAAGTGCTTTTTTTGAAAGTTCAATGTGGAAAATTGAATTCATTTTTATTGTTATAGCTTGATATAACAAATAAATGAAACGTGAGGATGAGACGCCTCCATCAAGCACACTCCATTGTCTCGATGTGTACCTGTTGTATCTGGAAAGCTGTCAGAGTGCCTGGGGTTCTTGCTGCGGTGGCTGTTTCCACGCTTCAGTGGCAGTTCCACAGAGTTCGAGAAAGGCCCGTCACCAACTTGGTTGGAGGCAGAGATTTTCACCAGGTAGACATTTCCCGGCTCCAGCTTCTCCAGCAAAGCCATTGTATGACTTCCTAAAAACAGAAACCGAAACACACCACAAAATTAGAAATATTAAAAATTAATATATGTGGCATTACTTTATCTTTTTGTGCTAATCTATGCAATGTTCTGCTATCGCGTATCTTTTTAAAAGGTGCAAAACAAAATGACTTCAGACATTTTTAAGACTTCATACATAACACGATGCAGTGCACTACTCACCCTCCCTCTGCATTTTTTGCCAGCGTCCAGACAACCAGGCTTTCTGGGAAGCATACAGGATGGTATAGTGTGTAACCACCACATTGGGCTCTGTGGGCTCCCTCCAGGACACCAGCGCAGTGTCATCCTCGATCAAAGTCACTCTCACTCCTGCAGGTGGTTGGCTAGGTGCTGTAACCAGAGAAATCACATTCACAATACGCAACATTGACTATATAATTCACTGGAAAATATGGATATATCTGCTTTGAGTCTGCATGGCAGAAGAAATAGTTGGATCCACAGAAAGTAACATTTTCGACATAAAATACATTTACTTTAAGATCTAACTTATTACCTGCTGGTAGAGTCCGATGGTAAACAACAGAGCTCCAAGGACTGGACAACTGGTCGACATGAAGACGCACCACAAACTCATAGCGAGTGTTCGGATCCAAATTCTGAATGGTCATACTCTGTTTGGTTCTGTGGACAAACCAAATTCTTACAATGTGGCCTTTTTGCCAAACAACAATATAAAATGTGCAACTATGCGAAAAGTTTAAATATTATATTATTACAAACAGCTTTTTATAAGAAGTACACCTGCCATATCCACGGGTCTTTTATAAACATGCAAAGTAACATGAACAAAACTATTCATGCAGCCCAACCGAAAGATCTTTTGGAATCTTTCCTTCTCATGTCAAAGGTAAAATACTGAATTCTGTTGGTTCTCTGCTTACATTTGTAGGTAGCGTATAGCAGAGGCGTTGTGGGTGCCAACAGGTGTACACCGGACTGTATAGCTAACAGTCTTTCCGGAGGGGAAGGCAGGACGGCTCCAGCGCAGGGACACAGCAGATGAACTGTTTGCAAAAACTGTCACATGATCTGGGGGCGGAGGCGATGCTTCCGGTTGGTCTCTGGCCGCTGGATGGTGCGAGCAAAATGCATATTTTCATCTCATATCTCAATTCAATACAAGGTTGTATTTTATTTTTAACTGTAAAAGAGCTATTTAAAAATAAACATTAGTTACTTCAAGGTACTTACACACACATCCTGGAGTACTAATTGTTTGGTCTGTCTGGTAGCCATCTCCAGCTTCACTGACAGCCAGAATCTTGACATGATACTTTCTCCTCGGATCTGAAATACAAATAATCGATTTTCAACATTTTTTGCCCATTTGGTGAAACCTGAATTAACTTGACTGGTAAAACGACCCTCTATAATTTCCCAAAACATTTATTTCTTCATATGAAAAGCCCGGTAGGGGCCAAAAATTTGGTTAATAATACCAAAACCCTGAGAGATCCCCATTAAAATACCAAAAGTGACGGTTAACAAATATAGCAGCATCTATTTATAAAAAAGGCAGACACATTGACAATTAGCTCCAGGGGGTTGTAGGTCATAACTGGCTATTCCTCATGCATGGACAATGCACGGCCTCCAGAGTCACCCCAACCTCTCATTTATCATTTGCTGTCATGCGTAAGGAGCATGAGAAAGATCAAGCAGTCCCAAGGCCCAGTAAATATTCTGACACGATCAATAAACTCTATAAAAATTATCACAAAATTATACTGACTTCGCCTTTTGAAAGCCTATAAAGATCTTACAGCTACAAAACCATATGATATAGGTTGCATTTTGAAATACAACACAATCAACTCACTAAATTTGAGGGAAAAACAGAGGTAAGATTAGCTGGAACCTAATCTTGAGGACTGTTTCAGAGGACTGAAACTGACAATACGCATTGAAGTTTGTGTTTTAACTTGAAAGGCTACGATTGCCTTAGTTCCTTCATTAGGACGTTTTTTAGGCAGTGTTAAGATTTGTTTTATGCCTCCAGTGTGAAAGGTTGGCCTGTGGGTATTGACCAGTGAAGGCGGTGTGTCCGGGCCTGCTGTGGGGGTGGGCCAGAGGCAGCGTTCAGCTGCTGAGATCCGAGGCCCATGGGACAGGGGGGTTTGACTGGGGTCACCAGGTCAGGCCAAGATAGAACACAAGGAATCTGGGCGCAGGACTGTGGGAGCTGGGCCCCTTTTGTTCCCTCTTTCAGGTTCTTCCTACTGGCCTTGTGTTGTAGCCTTAAACTTGGAGCAACACGGAGACAATCATCACTCCAAAGAAGAACTTAAATTAAGATTAAGTGATATTATGGAATTGGGAATCAACAACAGCGGCTTGTTTCATTGATAATACAGAAACATGCTGAAGGTTTTTACATATCTAACAAGTTATTTCCTTAAAAATTTATACTTTTTTTTTTTTTTAAATAGCAGGAATCACCCATTTCAACGTTTTGGGTGTAAAGTGATTACGAACCACTCGGTGCATGAAGACTCACATCAGTAAAATGACTGTTTACAGCTTTGACTAATACAGCCCTGGTTCCTTTTACATATAGATTGATGTGGGTTATTTACATAGGTAGCACAGATGACCAGAGGGGGCAGGCTCCTAATCCAGGACTGCTGTCTCACGGCTAGAGGTCAGTGGCTTGGTCCAGCTCAGGCCAGTCCCAGAGGGGGCAGTGGACAGGGTCTTACAGGGCAGGGGTCTGGTCCTGAGCACAACACAATGGCCAGGGGTAATTATGCAAGCTGCGGGTTGGGAAACGGTGGTGGGAGGGACATCTGGACCCTGACCTCCAACCCTGGGAGCCTGGTCTCACACAATACTGCAGCCACTTTGGAGGGGGCTGCTGGTTAGACAGGAGGGGTCAGCCCATATTGATCAGGACAGAGGCTGGAAATGCAAATGCAACGTCCGACTGCCCACTGAATTAAATTGGGAGGACCCATTTCAGCAATGCACCGGTCATTCCTGGTTGTCTCTGTACCAAAACCACAGGTCTAAATGTAGAAATGCACTGACATGGTCATATATATAATGTTCTGTGTTTTTTTTTTTTTTTCCTGCGGCTCCACCATCTAATCATCTTATAACAAGACAGCTGTGGCAACAAGAGTGCTTTTCTCACCAAGGCCACTGATGGTGTAGGTGTAGTTGTGAGCCTGCAGCTGGATGGTGGGTTGCTCTGGTTGTCCTTCCTCGTGGTAACACAGCCGGTAACCCTGGACAGCCACAGATTCTGAGGAGATTTGCCATCGTGCCACAATGGAGGTGCAGTTAAGAGGCTCAAGCTGAAGAACAGGGGCTGAGGGCACTATGGGGCAAAGACAACAGGCATGGGATCAATACACAGTCATATTTGGAATATTGCTGATCACAAAGGAAGACTAAAATAAGCAACAAAGAAAAAACAGTAGCACACCGCAGGGCTGGGTATTGAACTTCAGTACTTTCATGGTACTGACCAAACTGCCTCAATACTATCGAGTATCGAAAAATGTCAGATATCAGAGTCTGGTATCGAATGACCAAAGGAGTTAATCCTATCGGCATCAGTGAGCCAATACACATGCAGCATGCTTGTTGTGCCAAGACCTAATAGTACTTTTGATTGGTTGTGCTCTTGTGTTTTGCAGGAGAAACACCAAGTTACACCAAGACATACGGCTGACAAGTATGTAAGATGTAACCTTTTGTTAAAACAGATCAGATAAAATTAGTATCTAAATCAGAATCGTTTAGGAACAGGTATTGAAGTCAACGTATTGGTATTGGTACCAAATTGAATTTTTCTTAACGACACCCAGCCCTAAACCACTGACTGAGAAAAGCAAAAGGATGGCTGCATGGATGGATGGATGGACAGACAGATGGGTGGATGGATGGATGGGAGTTCATCTTATTAGCAATGGTTTCTCAGAAGTGTCACTTCAAATTAAAAATTCAGGGTGTGACAGAGTAATAATTTAAGCTGCATATAACTTTCATTCATTTGTGTTCATGTTCCAGAACATGAACGGTCAAATAAAGTATAATTCTGTTCTTCATCACCTGAATATATACTAACTAACTAACTCTTGAAAAAAAGAAATCCAGCTTTGGTGGACAAACGGCCTCCCCCACCACACCAGGCCATGAAAAGAGGCTATTCTTTCCCCCACATAGATGCCTGAGGCCCTCTCTTTATGACCCGTGACTGAGGCCACTCTAACATCACTGACAGCGAAGGGCAAAGGTTCCTGGGTAACCAACACAAAGACTGTGGGACAATGCTACAAGAGCAAACTCTAGTCATAAGCTGGCTACTCTGTATGAGCTCTAGTGATCCTCCTGGTATTCTAAGAGCAACAAAACAGCGATGAGACAAAAGCAAAAGCATGACCACTACCCCTAACCCCAAGTTTGGAACATGTGATTCTATTATTCTATATCATGTACTGTCTGTTAGACTACTGAAGTTGCCTGCTTTTAACTATAAGAAAAAATGTGATCATGCAAGAAAACATTTGCCACAGACACAGAAGAAGTCAACAAAACTGCTCTACACAGTCACGTGGTGAGACTGCGCTCACCTTTGCTGCTGGAGGTCTTAGGTGTACGGTGTGAGGTCCATGCAGAGGGCTCACACCAGCCCACACGGGTGGCCGCAGCCATGCGGAGCAGGTAGATGGTGTCAGGCTGCAGGCCCTCCAGCAGATATTCGGTGCTGTTTTGAGGTATCTCCACAGAGGTGACGGTGTTGTCTGCAGCCGTACGATAGGATAGTCTGTATGCAGACAACCGACCACGGCTCACTTTGGCAGGCAGCGGCTGCCAGCTCACCTGGATATCTGTGGAGCTGTGGCTGGTCAGACTGAGCTCTGGAGTACGCAAAGGCACTGTGACGGAGATAATACAAATAATCTTGACTCTGATGTGGTGAAGAAATTCTTGAGAATACAAACATGCTGGCTGAAAGACTGAACTACTTATTACTTGCAAAAAAAATTGCTGTTAGAGAACAAAATTGTGCTAGAAACAGCATGCCCATCCCCCTTATGTCCTCTCAAAATGTGCCCTGTACACACATCACTTGCATGCATTTTAGCTTAACTACCAGAGTGATTTATTGCAAGGAATGCTGGGAGTCTCTGTGCTCTGTGCTTACCATCCTCCAGGGTATGTTGACTGACTTGGTCTGACATACGACTGGCTCCCATTGGCATATAAGCCACAACGTAAAAGCTGTAGTTTCGTGCTGGCTCAAGATCATCGATGATGTAACTGGTTGTGTCGTTGCCAATAACAACTTGATATTCTTCATTGTTTAGACCTGTCATGCAACAGAGCAGAAAATAGTTTAGAAAATACATTTTAAAAAGCCAAAGAAAAAGATACTTCTATGACGGTCAGTGTTTTGAGAGGCTCGATGCCTGCAGAATCTGGATTGTGCTCATTGTGTCTATAAATGTGCATCGTCAGGTATAAGCACATTACTGCTCCCAGGCTTCTTAAAGTGAACATTGTTAAACATCTAAAAATATGTTCACAAAGGCAAACTTGGCTTAATAGAGTTACTGTCGATTTAATGTTTGAAGTCAAATATTTCCTTCAGTTACTGGTATGCAAGACTGTGAGGCTTTTAAAAAGCTACACTGCGCCTTTAACTGCCTTCAGAATGAGCTGGGGAGCAGACAATAGGCTGGCTAAGCCTGCTGTTATTTCAGTGAAGTTGCCTTTCTGAGTCCTCCTTGACCTCTGCTCTGTGCAGCAACAACAGATGGCCTACCACCAGGGAAAGTTCATCACACGTGAGAGTGTGATAGCTCATGGTGGTTGACTGTCATCTTGCATCTTTTCACACCTTCATCTCTTTCTGTTCACAGCTGATCTTTATGAGCTCAAAAGAAAAACCTGAGACATGCTGAAGAGGTTCTTCCTCTTTGTCTCACCTTCAGCCTTCATGTAATGGATGGAGTAGGCAATGACTTTGTCTGCATTGTAGAGAGGTCTTTCCCAGGCCAGTAAGATAGCAGAGCTGGAGATGGTCTCAGCATGGATATTTCTGGGTGCACTTGGCCTGTCCTCAGACATGACAACAATAAGGCGAGCCAAGGACAGCACAGAACCCTGTTCACTCTCTGCTATGCACTGATAGATAGCATCATCTTCAGGGATGATCTGGGTAATCACCAATTTACTGTGGAACAATAAACAGAATATTAACAATCTGTACTAACCATTGAGATGCAACCTCAAGACATGAAACTGTATTAAATAAACACTCGCATAGTGATGTGTGATTGTGACCACAACTAGTGCTGGGCTGTACCTGTTGTACATCTTAATCCTGCCGTTTAAGTGAACCTCCTCTCCATTCTTTAGCCAGCTGATGTGTGGTGGGGGAACTCCCTCTGCTTGGCACACAAACCGGGCAGTGCCCGCTCTTGGACGGGTCTGGCTCTCAGGCCTCTCAACAATGGATGGTGGCACTGAAGAAGAGTTAAAAGAGAAAACTGATGAAAACACAGCCAACTGCTTAGAATTTTTTAACCCACGAAACAATTTCTTCAATTTTAAAAACATGATCAAATTTCAAAAAAGCTTTTCTTGTGTTAAAGCATGAAGAATATAAGCAGCGAGCAGGAGACGTGCTCTTGGGAACAATACAGTATAGCTACTTGAGCGTTTATTGCACCTTGAACTGTGAGATTGGCAGCAGCAATAGTGTAGTTGCGGGTTCCAGGTGTGGTAGCCCTGCAGAGGTAGACTCCACTGTGCTTGGAACTGACATCAGTAATAACCAGGTTTCCATTGCCCAGCACTTTGGCATTGTACACATCGATGGGTTTACTGTCAGCACGGCTCCAGGAGATGATGGGCCAGGGATTTCCTGTGGCAACACACTCCAGCACCGCAGTTTGGTGAATAGAAACTGTGACATTCTGAGGTCCAGCAATGATTCTGGGCCTCTGCCGTGGTCTGGGGCCTGCACCTTTACAAGAGAAGGAACATTTTAAAGTAAATTTAGCACTCCCTGTATTGTTGGATAAATGCTCCAGCTTCCTAAAATACAGTTGATGCACTCTATGTACCTTGGTTGACTGTCAGTGTGGCCTCTTTGCTCTTCAAACGCCTCCCGATGTTAGTTGCTACACATCGATACTGTCCAGCATCTTCCAATTGCACATTGTGGATCTGAAGGACTCCGCTGGGCAAAACTGTGATTCTGGAAACATACGACGTAAAATGTCAGATGAGAGGGTATATTTAAACAGCAGCAGAATTTTGGTTTGAAATACATGTTAAAAACAAGCGTATTATAAAGGGACTGTCTAGAATGATTCAAGGTGTGTGCGCAGGTACCTGTCTGTCTGTAGTGGTAATGTGCTTTGGTTGAGTTCCCAGGTGATAGTGGCAGGAGGGTTGGAAGTGACTGCACAGGAGAATCGAGCCACTGAGCCCTCAGTCACCACCATAGGCACAGGATGCAACATAAACTCTGAGATACCTGTGGAAGAAAGATTTAGTCAAAAATGGATGTATCAGCAGTAGAACATTTTATCTAAAGCCCACCTTCATAACAAATTAAGCAATCAGCTATTTTTCTTAAAATAGTGGCTTCATTTATACTGATTAATTTGGCACTTATTTGTGTTTGTCACTTACTAAATATAGCAGTTTCTTTCACTTTTTGTAAAATATTTGCCTGCATTATGCATGCAGAGCCATGACCTTGATGGATGTTTACTGAATCTATGAAAGGAATTGATCTCCGTAAGACACGATGATCTTGCTTTTGTGCAGATGAGCAATCAGCTTCCAAACTGACCAGCTGGTCCAATCAGTGAATCAATTGAAGAATGACACTGAATGATGCATTGTTATAGATAAAGAACAATCAATTCACTTTGCATGAGAAGAACTGCAAGCAACCACTAGGTACAGAATTATCTTATACTATTATGAAAAATAAAAGTAAACTTATTTCTTGAAAAAAGTAAGTGACAACCGAACACATTAGTAAAACATGAAAATTTGTCATTTTTAAGGTTGCACATATTTTACAGCTATGCATATGTACAGGTTTAACTTAGACCCTGCTCTGTAGTCACCAGTTAAGTATATATAAGCTAGGGCCCGACTTATTATATCAGTTTACCGATATTATCGGCCAATATTGGCCTATTATAGGTATATCAGTATCGGCAAATGTTATATGATACGTGTCAATATTAAAACTTTTCAGCGCATTGATATTCGGAATTAGGTTTGTTGGATATCCTGCCTTATAACATATCTCAGTCACACTTATTTGCTAACCACATTGAAAATATTAGATATAGAATATCGGCTGATTTATCGGATATCAGAATTTTCTTACTCGCCAATATTAGTATCGGTATTGGCCACCAAAATCCCATATCGGTTGGCCTAATATAGGCTACTTGATTTAAAATGACTAACAACAACAAAAAAAAACTGTGCGCAATCTGCTGAGTCACATTCTCTATGTGTATTTAAAAGGTCTTTCCAAAATCACCACAAATAAGCAACCCCCAATCTGCACTTATCTCCACAGCACTCTGAAAAATATGACCAATGACCTTCATTCATTAAGGTGATAACTCTCTGCCTCCACCCTCAACAACAGGAAGGAAGTCAATACCATGTTAAAGGAAATCAATACCCTGTTCTCCCACTGAAACTCCACAATAAAAGGAGAAACCCTTTAATTCAAGACCTAATCTCATCAATATCACAGAATTAAACTGGTGATCTTGCTCCTCTGAGTATATCTGGGGTTCAGTCGAAACAGGGCCAGAAAAAAAATCCTTTAGAGTTTTTTTTTTTATAGTTATGTTTGTGAATTATTCCTCTAAAGTGGAACACTGTTTGGCTTAAATCTGTACATGACGAGTAAATCTCATGTCAAATTCATTTAATTGTTTTTTTAATGGTCAGTACTGTCATGAAGTGGGGAATAATCCATCTATTCTGTCTCCAGAGTCCATGGCTGACTGGTGAGCCATGCAAAGCCCTCAGCACTTGGTAAGCAGTCCAAAACAATATGTTTACTCTGCACAGAGAAAAATCAGACCATCTTCACTCTTGCTGGGATTAGTGATGTAGAAGGAGGGTGTGGTCTGCATAGACTGACCCACTAATACGGTCCCCTCTGTCGTAAAGAACAAATCAATGTCTAGGTCAAATAGCACAAAGGTTTCTCTAAAGAGGTCGGAGTTCACTTCTACCCCCTGTCCATTCAATTTTAGCCCAAACTGGAAGCTAGATCGATACCAGCTGCCTATTAAGCTACATAAGAGAGCCATGTTATTTTTAACATTGTTTACATCCTATATCAAGTGCTAAAGTAGTAATAAATAAACTTAAAGCTGGTACATGAGCACTTGTTTTGCAAATACTGTAAGAAATTTATGAGATATCTGACACCCTCTGTAAATCCAAGAGGTGCAGAAACTGGTGACGCAGTCCTCAAACCACAAGGAAGAAACTTCCTGAACGTAAACATGTTTTGCATGAATCAACAGTATTTACTGGAATATCAGGCCTATTCAGTCACATGACAAACCAGCCTTTCTTTAACAAAAGGGCTCTGCTTGACAGAGCATAGAGGGAGCGATCTAGTGAAAGGGATTGTGGGCTGGGGGAGAGAGAACAGCAGGGCAGCCCAGCCAGAGCAGGCCTGTGACATCACAAAGCCTTTCCCTGCTGACCCCTGACCCGCAGGACCTCTGGACAGAAGGGGGGCACAGAGAAGGCCCATCCTCCACCACCCGCCTACAGCTGACCGAAAACCTTTAACCCTTTCACAGACAAAGGCTGGACGCCAGGCCAAACTTGACTTTTGAAGGTGTCTTATTTTGTCACCTTACAGGAGACTGATTTTTATTTTCCCTTTAGTACCTTGACAACAAATGCCATAAAACTTACCAAGCAGAGTTGATGCAACTATAAAAAAAATGTTTGTTTGTATTTTTATGTTTATAAATCTCTTCCTGTGTGATAGTTGTATCTAGTCTGCCACAGTTGCGTACTGTTGAGTATTAGAATATATTGTCCAAAAACTTTCTATCCTCAGTGTCAGTGTCAAAATCAGTATATTTTAGATGGTATTGCTGATTTGGTTTCCATGACACCACTCACAGGATATCCCCTCTAGGACCTGTGAAAAGTGTCCATGGTAGACCAGACCTATTGAATAGACACAGCTGTCCTGTCCACTGATATGTGGACAAACAAATGCCCAGAAAACGCAGCCTTTTCTTCTGGTGCGGTCAGGGTTACTCCAAACAAAGGCTAAAAGGCAAACAGCCTTTCAGAGATTCCTCTGTGTAGCAGACCATTCAGCAATTACACAGAGCCACAGTCTGAAGTGACAATGCAGTCACTCTAACTTAAGAGAGAGAATGCTACTTTCTAACTTTTTAACTTTCTATGTTTTCTGGCTGCTTTGATAAGTTTGCAAATGCTACTTTTGCTCTAAACATTGAGAAGTACTGAGACCCGGGGTTTCCTATTTATGGAGTATTTATGAGCTTTCAGATTGACTCTCCATCTAACTTTAACTGTCTCTTAAAATGATCCCATAACTGTACTGACAGCTTTAAACTCAAGCATGGCCAAGTCTGAACAACTTCCAATAACATGAAACCTCAGACTTTAGAGCTTTTTCCGCAGTAAAGAAAAAAAAAGTGTGGGGTGGGATACATCTGCTTCCCATCTCCAGGTTAATAACCCATGAACTTGCCATCCTGATGCTTGCACATTGACACCACAAAGTGTATATGACCAATAACTTCAACCCATCTTCATCTTGCTCCCAGTGGAAAACAGAAAAATAAAGTCCATGTCTGCTTTCAGTTCAGAGTCATTCTTTCACTCTGATCTCCATACTTACTTGCGATAGTCAGACGTGATCTTTGGCTTAGGATAGCTCCATATTTGTTCTGGGAGAGGCACTGGTAAAATCCTTCATCTGATTCTTCCTTGGTATGCTTTATCTTTGGTATGTACAAGGAGCCGTTGGGCAGAAACTGTATGTGTTCACTTTCTGCCAACCGAACTCCATTTTTCAGCCACTTGATGGTGACTGGAGGCTGCCCATGAGCCTGACAGTCCAAGACAGCAGAGTCCTTTGGTAGTGCAGTAACATCACTGGGCTCTGTGATGAAGGACAACTCGCTGAAACATAAAACACCTACAGCAAAAAGAATGGAAACATTAGTCAAAGGTGGGCTTTATTTCTGATGGATGACTAAAGGTGCACAACAATAACTGTATGACAAGACAGACTTTACATATCATGACTACCAGAAATATTGCAATAATTACTAGATACACTGACAGCTATAAAAAGACCATCCAGAATGATGTTGTTGGCAAACATAAATTTCTTGATATAAAGGGCACAGAATATGTCCTGACAGAAATATTAACGTTAAAGTGAAAGCAGCAGGTTTTTAACCATTAGCTGATGTTCTATCCTAATATAAAAAACACACTTCATATTTGAGAAAAACATCGATGTATTGGAGGATGTTTTCGTATTTGCTCAGGGTTATCATTCATGAATTCAGTGAGCATCCGAACCAACATAACCTCATTAAACACAGCACTGACGTTAACGTTAATAAACAGTAAACATGTAAAGTTGAAAAATCTTCTTACCCCTTTTTTTTAGTTTAGTTTAGTTTAGTGGTTCAAAATACAACCTTGTGTATTAACGTTCACAAACTAGTAAACGTTGCATATTAGCTGTACTAGCTAGGAATAATAGCTTGTATAGTCAGTTAACGGTCAACGGTCCGTGCGCGGACCTCAAATCAGGTCAGCACACCTTTTATCAGCGACAACATCAGTAACAGAAACAAAAATAAGACACTTACTTGATAAAGGAAGAAACAAAACAAAAAGCAGCCAGAGCTGGAAGTCTTTCATCTTAAACTTCGCCATTTATCCGGATGGTTGTGTCATTTTTCCCACTCCGCGAACCGCCGCTCTCCTGCGTGCTGTCCGTAGATCCCCAAAATCACTTCTGACTGCAGCTGAGGACCAACCGCTCCACAGGGGCGCCGGGGCTCCCCCACACCCGCCCTCTCACGCATGCGCAGACAGTCCCGTTTGGAGGCAAGTGTGCGCGTAGACTTCCATGGACAGGGGCCCACGGGAGCCCCCACGAGGAACTGTCAGGAAATGTGCAAGTGGACTTTTTCTGCATCATTTTTCTTTCATGCAATGGCAGGATGATGGATCAGAGATTGTCAGGCTTTTCATTTAGAATCTCACTTCAAGTTTAAACAGCAGGATCTCCTCAGAAGAGGTTTACACACTGTGACTCCATGGGGTTCGTGTGGCCTTGTATCCTCACATTTGGTTGTTTGACATAAGTAACTAAGAACTTTAGCAGGAATACAAAGGCATGAGCTCTTTGAAACTGTAGGCCTACGTTACTAAAATGAAACTTTTTTTCCCCCTGTGGTATCTTTGAGTTTTTCTTTTTTATGTTGGTGTAACCTGTCCTCTTTCTCACTATTATTAAATAATATGGGTTTCTCTGTGTAGGCATCAGTGTTGGGGAGTAACTAGTTACAAAATTACATAATTAATTATAAAATAAATGGAACTGTGGGCCTAATCAGTTGCAATTACTGAGAGAATGTGTAATTAAATTACAGTTGCTTTAGTAAATGGTAATGATTACAAAGGTGGTTACATGTGAATATTTCCTGTGAAAAGCTTAGGCTGTATGTTAAATAATAATCAATTTGTTGCTTTGCATGTTTTTGATGTGCACAATGGCTTTTTTTTTTTTTTACCATGTCCAGTCAAGGCTGTTTAGTAAAGTTTGATGTTATTCTGATGCTTTTGATTGGTTCTCTTGTCTGAATTTGCAGCACACCACGTTTGCCATGAATGCTGCCTGATTTAAACATTTGAAAATGGTAAAACGTTGAAAACGGTCATTAGAAATTCAGAGAAGTAATCAAAAAGTTATCAAATGTAATAAGTTACATTACTTGCATAAAGTAATTGAAATAAATACATTGCTTATTATATTTTAAATAGGGCACTAGTAATCTGTAATCTATTACATTTCTAAAGTAACCTTGCCAACCCTGGGCGTAACCTGCTCTCTTTCTCACTAATATTATTAAAGAATATGGGTTTGTCAGTGTTGGGCATTAACTGCTTTGTGTGATGAGTTGTCTTGTTGTGGTGGTGTACATATGTGTGTACATCACTGCTGGTTGTGTGGTGTCTTCTGTAAAACATATCTTAATCTTTCTAAGATTTCCTGATTGAACATAACCACAGCACTATAGCTGACTTCAAGTATTTGTAGCACAGGTTTCTCTGGTTTAGGTGCCTAGCTACACCAAAAAGTTGCTCTTATGTTTTATGATCCATTTTCACATGTTTGCACTTTGTTTACTTATAATATTTTCGTTCAGTTTCTCCACGTTATTTCACCACTCATTATTCTGCCTACTAAATGTATGACATTTTTTGCATGTGTATCTGTTGGAGAGGAATACTGTTCTTTTTCCAGTTAGTTCTTAGAATAATTTTCCCTTTTTTAAATGAAGTGTCTAAGGATGAAGGAGTAGTTTGGAAAGTCCTCTGCAAGAAACTTGTGATTTGGAGAAGAAAAAACATTCTGAGCTTGACTTGAGTTACAGAAATGTTTTGATCGAACTCTTTACTAAATAAAGTTGAAATGCGCATGTAGTTACTTCAAGCCTTGATCTGGTTCACAGACTACATCCCTGCATAGTTATTTTCAAACTACAAACTGATCAGCAATCATCTATGTATTTCCTAATGATATCTTCTATCATCTTCTTTTTTGTGCATCAGATATTAAAAACAACCAAATAAGATAAGTCTAGTAAATTATTAGTTAAGTCACTGGTAATAAGGTCACACTGAACAGCATCTGTTTCTTCTACAGAACCTGGTAATTATGAAGAGATATTGATGACTGCAAGTCAGCTGCCTAATGAATTCAGATATTGATCCAGTGCCTGTGCCTTTTGACAATGACCCTCCCGTCTCCCGGCGCTCATTCAATAGCAACACAATGGGCTCCAGCTGTGAGATCAGCCATGCTATATCAGCTAAACACCCATCCATCGGCACAGGTAAACGCAGTCATCGCACTCTGATTCTGAGGTGTGTTGTGTCTTCCAAAAGAAAATATATAATAACTGTTCTTTTCAACAGTTTGATGAATGCACATGTAATGATTTTAAGGGATTAGTGCCACAGACATGCACTTCCACACTTCAATATCCAATCAAATGAGGAGTGTAATTATCTATTGATTAGAACTAACTATTGATTTAATCATCTAGAGCCTTATAGCTATAATTCAAGCCTCAAAATTAATGTTCAGGTTAACAGCTTCCTGTAATGTGTTTACTCAATAGTTTGGATTTTTTAATTATTTGATTACTGATTCTATATCCACAGAAGACACATTCATCTAATGTTAGATGACCTTGTCCTTACAAGGAATCACACTTATGCCATAGTTTATCTGTAGCCTATTGCTTCCTCACTTCATCTGTAGTTTTCCAATCTCTGGTTATTGATATGTTGTACACAAACAGAAAAAACA
>JAPZDX010000022.1:18454027-18469284 GCA_029783625.1 Naso annulatus
AAAAAAAATAATAATCACCCAGACAGCAAAAACACACACTTTTCGATGGTTAAAATGACAAACATCAGCAGCAGCAGATCTCATCAGCTGTTGTGCTCTGTATTGTTTGTGTGGGAAAAATTTCCGCTGTGTGTCACCACTGACAATTCACAGTGAGTGTTTCTGCGGCTGCAGCCACAGAGTGACACGTCCTCTTTTTAGCAGATCGCATAGCTTCGGTCTCAGGGTGAAGACCTCCTCATTAAACATTCATTCATATTACATCAATAATTAAACTTATAAATTTAATTGTTTTGAACTGTAAATTAAATTTGTGGAACAAGAAGCTCCTAAAAACAAGGTCTACAGCTCTTATTTTAAGAGTTGATTCATATTTACTCAACATTTAGCAAAGTTTATCGGAGTCATTGTACATGAGGAGTGACTTTTTGTAAAATTTTAGAGGACTGATTCAACATCTCATGACATACGTTTATAAGTGTTCATGCTAAAAGTTAGATGAGAAGAAGTCTTACCGTAAACATGAAGCTATTATCAGCCACTTAGCTTAGCTTAGCATAAAACTGGAAACACGGGGAAACCCAGAGTCTGGCTCTGTCCAAAGGTAAAAGAATAAACACACCAGCACCTGTGAAGCTCATAATTTAATTGGGGGGGGGGGTCAGCAGCCCCACGATGACCTACTACGAAGATGTGGCGATAATGTTGAGTATTGCGATATTATATATTGCAGTTTTTATCACCTTTTTTAGCTGCAAATCATAAAACTTTGTCAAAAACGTTTAATCTAATTCGATAAGGTTTTCAGTCTAATCATCTTATTTCTAAGATTTTTTATTGAATTTTTTTATTAACTCACCGTAAAATGAACGTTCACCACCATCTTAGTAGACTAAAGTCATTCAGTCAGTTAATTTTTGTTGTTGTATTACTCAAAAAGTTTTATGTAGTAAAATATCAATATTCGGCGTCTATGAATCAATATAATATCCGCATGCAAAATATTGTCATATTAGGTTGAATCGACTTTTTTCCTCCACAACTAATAATTAACATGATATATTTTGTTTGATGGCATCGATCTTTGCATTTAATTCTCAACAAAAAAGTGAATCTGTGCATTTCCAGATCTGTCAAACGACTCACTAAACACAGAACACCTCCGTGGTAATTATGCTTTCATTATCATTTGCTGTTTGCTGCCATTTGCTGAGTATTCCATGCACTGAGTTTTAAATTTCAAAGAGGACACCAGGCATTACTGTGAACAACTATAATTTAGAGTGTGGATTTTTCTCGCTTGTTGTTTTGTTTCTCTAATGTCAGCATTATGACTCACCCTTTGTACTGACTAACAGGTGTTATTATTCCAGTGATAATTAGCCTTTCTGCTCTGAGATGTTACTGTAGCTTAAACATATGGCTCTCCACTAACATCAGGCAAAAATCCTACATTCCCACAGTGACAATCATTACCTGAGCAATTACAGCCTCTCTGGTCTTGTAGTACTTGTAGAAGAGGTGGTCCGTCTGAATAAAAAGCTGGCAGGTGTTTTTCTCAGCCTGGGCCATCCTCTTCTTCCTCAGCAGCACCAGGTTGGTAGAGTCCGCCTCAGTGTGGAGCTCCTGCTGTGAGCAGCAGTGGAGATGGAGAGCAGGAAATAGACAGTTAAATAAAACATATACATATAGCATCTTAAACCAACAGTGGTTAAATAAATTATGTCTGTCGTTTTTTGCTGTGTTTTTTTTTAGACGCAGCATGTGTATGAACTGGACTCTGCTGAGAACTCGCACTGCATACAGTACGATCCCAACAAGAGAAGAAAGTAAGATGTAACAAAAAACAAAAACACAATGAATTTCCAATTCAATAAATGTTTAGGCTTGAGAAACATATTGAGAAAAAACATCAGAATTTATCAATATAACTAGTAATAACATTTGAAGTCTGGTTTAAGTGGTACAAACTGAACGAGTATGCCAGAGAGTCATTTCTGCAAACCGTCCTTGTCTGGATTTTTAAAAAAGAGGCAAAACTCGAGAAAGACACTGAGGGTGCACTCACACTTGTCCCAGTTGTCCCACAACATGCCGAAGCGCGATCGCCCCCCCCCCTCCACCGCCCTTCACTCACATTGTCCAGTCTAACCCACGTGAGCACACTTAAGCCACCTGATCAACCCCTATTTTCAAATATTGAACCGTCATTTTTTTCATCTTGTAATGACATTGTTCAATAGTCCTCGGGTATTAGCGATCAAAAAGACAGTCGCAGATTTTTCCACTGCTCTTTATCTGGACTCTGTATGCTGTTGTTTGTCTGAATTTAAGGTGAATCCTCCACAAACAGCTACAACGATGTCGGCGCTCCGTGCCTGTGCATCTGTACCGCGCCGAAGTCCACCTCTTCCAGCCATGCCAGGGCCAAGAACGTGTGCCGTGCTCAGGCACGGAACGGATCGCTCACACGAGTCTAACAAACTGGACTTTGGGGTTCAAACGTGCTTAGGGCACCGTACGTACTTCATAGTGAGAGTACGCCCTAAAATGTTTTAGTCTGGGTTAACTAATACTAATCTAGTCAAAAACATAATCCAAGCTAACGTAAATGAGCTTATTGTTCAATGTTGTAATAAAAATAATATTTTCATATAAAAAACAAAAATTTCAGCTAAAAAAGTTTTTCCTGCTATTGAGATGCTATGATGCTAATTATTCATGTAGATGTTAGCAGTGGGACTGAACCAAATATCATTATTTGACAGTGGAAACTTCTTGTTGAGGTTTTTGTTTAAGGCTTTGAATATCTGTCGTCATTATGACCTGACCGCCCCTCTACCAGCCCAACTTTGGCCTTTTTTTCAATTCAAAACTTTACAAAAGAAACTCTAAGCTCTCCTCTCGCCGCTTAACGGTTCCTGATCGGAGCAGAATCCGTGTTTGTTCCTCCAGAAGCTCCAGTCTGCTTCGGACTCTCTCGTAGGTACAAATATCACCAGCAGCTGTCCTTCCACTTTACCCTTCCAACCCACACAATACTTAAATCCTGACAATCAAATGTTGATTCAGAATTCAAATGTCAATGTTAAGAACGAAAGCTTGAAGCTTGGAAATATTTGGTCCGGCCCAAGTAACTGCGCTGAAAACGGCTATTGTTACCAATCAATGTAACCTCAAAATGCACACAGCGACTCAAAAAGGGCATCATTGGGCGTCTTTGACCCTGAGAAAGTGGGAAAATGTACTTTTTTCTCCAAAAGCTAAACTTTCCCTTGAAATTGTGCGGCTCTGCTGTGCTGTGTGAAGTTCACCTTGGGTGGCTCCTCGACGGCAGAGGCTTGGTACTTCCTCATCCTTTCAAACACTGAGCTATCAGCACAGCCTCCCTCTGGGCCGTACTTGTGCGGGTAGTCTGAGTGAGAGAGGCAGACACAACAGTGTTAGGATTATAGAAGACAATGTTAGCTACTTAACCCCCTGAGTCACTCTATTTTTGGCACTATTCATGATCAGCTAATGGATGTACTTACACGCCACTTGAGTCTAGCTTTGCTACTGAGCTGTTACCTTCCTGTCGCTCTCATTAGCTATTCTGCTCACATTTTTGTGAAATTTGCCCCTCAGCCACATACTATATGTACACAGATGATTTCAAATTAGGGGTTACCAGTGTAGTGGAGTAGGCTTTGTGCTCACTATCAGTACCAACATTATAAAGAGTGTGAAAATGAGCCGGTAGCCTGAGAGGAAGATTGTGTTACTCAGTTAATGAGCACCTCGGGTATCTGTGCTCCCTGGAGGGCGATCACACCAGTCTGCCTCCGTCAGCTCAGCTCAGCTGCCCTAAACGTGCACTTTCCTGATCATACATTTACATATGCGTGGATCCAATCACACACTTGATTATTACAAGAAAAAGGCCTGTCAGAGCATTTGTGTAGCTGAAGTAGCTTCAAACTCACGGATGTCGTCTTCATGATAGATGACTGAGTGGAAGGGCACATCTTTTCCCCCTAGGTATCTCTCAGCAGGCTCCACGTAGTAGGTGCCATGGTAGCTCTGAATGAAGCCCTCAAACTTTCCATCCACTATGGAGCCATGAGTCAAGGTGCCTTTTTCACCTGAGAATCCAAATTACAGAAGCATAGGTGTCAGGGAATTTACACAAGCTTGGGAATTTATTTTCAGAATAACAGAAGTTTGCAGTGTAGAGGTATATGCAAGTAAGTAAAATAAGGACAGTCTTGCCATAAATCTCCCCAGTGTAGATATGAGAGGTATCGAATGGAATCTCTTCTCCTGAAATGTCCACCTTCAAATCTTGGGCAAACAAGGTGGTGTCCCTCTTCATGCGTAAATTAAAATGCCTGAAATCAGAGAAATTTAACTGTTGACAACGGGAAAATAAAAGACATTTGAATGTAAGGACACAAGTTACAATGTGGGACTGCAGTTGCAAAGAGTTTGTTTCTGTGATGCCTCAAAACTCTGCTCATTTATTCCTGTCACAGAGTGGGAGTGTATAGACTTGGGTGGGGAGCTGAATTTGGCTTCGCACTGGGAGGTAAGCAATACTCTTCCAGCTTTTCAGAAAAGGTAGAATGCAAATAAAAAGGAAAAGGGGGTGAAACACAGAGCACGGTCTGTGAGAGAGAAAACACTGTAGATGTTTTCACAAAGGGGACTGCAGACTCTATTGTGTAACGGAGGAAACGGAAAATCAGGACATCTTAAAACAATGCTGTTTTTGTTTATCAAATATACGATAGGGAAACAGAGATGTTTTAGTAAACCTTGAGTTTCATGCAACACCAACACAGTGCTCCTGTTGGATACTTGTACTGTGTGTAAATTACTGCTCCATAGGCCAGAAACAGTAGTTTAAATTAAGTGGAAAAAAACAGATGTCTTTGTAAAATTTGATAACTGGGCATGATGACACACAAATGTGGTCCTGTGCATGTACAGAATCTATGACAACAGCTGTTTAAATTATGTTATGATTTTAAGGGGAGCTATTATACTCATTTTCTGGTCTTTGATTTTGATTTTGGACTCCTGTAGAGCTGCTTGACACAACCGGCCGAGCAGTAAAGTCTGCAGATCTTCAGAAAACTGTGATTTGTGCCCTCTCTCTTCCTTCTTGCTTCTATTTTCTACATTCTTTCAAAACGGTCTGTGCCGGTTACTCCTCCCCCTTTCCACCATGCCTGCCTTCACACTTGGCTGTACTCACAACCCTTTCACTAACACAAAATAAACACAGCTAGGACTTTTTAGGAAAATTTAACAAAGTTAACTGTTCTTCACCACCCCCCCTCCACAAAAAAAACAACTCTTTATTGGATCCATCTTCAACAATCTGCGGACAGTAATCCCTGAAGCAGAGAGCAGAGTGCAGCGGTGCCTGAGCGGGGGAGGGAGCAGGCACAGCGCTGTGTGCATGAGCTGACATGCTCATACAAGGAAGTCTAGCACACATTAACGTCACTGAAAAAAACAGTTAAAAAAAACACAGCATGCAGAGCCGACTGAAACGGCCTGCAGGGCTCACTTTAAATGCATGAAGATCATTATGTGACACCCTGGCATCGTTTAACACGTGTATCTGACATTGTAACAGCATTTATAGGTCAGAAAAAAAGGAAAAGCATATTAGCTCTCCTTTAAGCTCAGGGAAAATGTCAGGTATGTTAAAATTTTATCTGACAACATGTTCATACACAAAACCAGCAAGTGTGAGGTGGATGTGCTGCTGGTCATTAAATGTAAGAATATGAGTTATGTCTCCAGCTTTGTCATGACTGCGAAAAAAAAAAGATGCTGACACATATCTGCTTCTCAAAGAAACTGACATCTTCCTTCCGTTTGTTTGTTTCCACAGCTCTTATCAGTCTCTTCCCTATTAAGCAGTTTTAGAGTTTGGGAACAGCAGGCCCTGCCACAGGCAGGACAATACACAGCCCTTGCCAAGCTCACAGCCAGATGGTCTTGACTTTGTCATGGAGAGTGTACACGCTTTCCATCAAGCAGCACCAAGTCTTCAAAATATTGGAGGGAGAACCGTAACAAGGACTTTAGGTATCCACCAGTCTATCTTCTATACCTTAAGGTAGGGCTGAGCGACACGGCCTAAAAATAAGATCCCAGATATTTTGATACCACAATCGAGCGATTCCATGGCTCACAAATAATCTAAATTAATAAACATATTAGATGATCTATGTGTTGTCAGAATTTTTTTTTTTTTTAAAAGTGTCACAATTATCTAAAGCTGAAATTTTTGTCTCACAATAGCTTGTTTGTCTGACAAACAGTCCCATGCCTAAAAATAATCAGTTTAGGAGCACACAAACAAACACACAAAATCCTCACAAGGAGAAGCTGAAACCATGGAATGTCTGGTATTTGTTAGTCAGTTTTATGCCGATCTGCCAAATTCTAAATCATTTTAGCACAAGTTGAGACCATGAAAATCTAAACTGAAACAACTGAGACAGGGAAGTAAAATCCATCCTCAACACAGACCCAGTGTGAAGCCCCGAATCAGGTTTATGAATTCATAAAACAAGATTAAATGTAAATAACTTTCAATCGCACTGCAAATCTCTGCTATAGCTGACCTTCACCTTTAGTCATAAACCATCTAGGCATATGGGATGAGCTTTGCAAATAAAAAATAGACAGTTAAATAAAGAAACAGATGAGGAGACACAAAAAACAGACAGAGCTCCAAACACAATTTCCCTTCAGGTTTATATCTAAAAAAACTGACAAACCTTCCATGGGCATGAAAATCTAGATGCAGGAACTTGTCTTCATGAGAGAGCGCCCTCTTGGCCCTCTGATGCTTGCTGTGCACAAGCTCTGTGTCATAGGACAGGCCTTCATAGTGACGGATGTACTTGTCCAGGGGGTTTCTATAGTGTCCTGTGTGAAAAGAAAAGAAGAACTCCAGTGTCAGCAAAAACAAGGAAAGCACGAGCCTTATGAAACTTAATGACAAACATATTCTGATAGAATAAATGTAGATAAATTAACCAATAAAATACATGCATCCCAGGTGTGTGCATAAAATAGAGATTACAGGGCTTCAGACTGCAACCAAAGGGTCATGTTTTGCAACTGTTTTTTGAGACAGTGAGAACAATTTTTACAACTACTGGCGCGTGTGCCACCTGCAAACTTGACATTTTTTTGTCAACGTTGAAAAAAAAGGCAGAACGGAGTCCGTCAGCGCACACAGTTATCAGAGTTTTTCTCTCTGTAGTGTTACCTGATCAGTAAACATCTGCACTGAATAAAAAGCTGCATGCTGTATTTAAACTGTGCACTGTGTCAAGCAGAGGATCACAAATAATTTCTACTGAAAAGGAACATTTACATTTTTTTGATTTATCTGTGTCGTCTGTTTTTAACTGATATCCTGATTTTGAATACAATTAAGGCGTCTTTTGAACACTGGAATTTATTTTTTTGAGGCTAAATGTTTCAGGAACATTTAGATTCGGTCACTTTCATCAATGCTCAATGGTCAGCCTTTACAGTGGTGACGTTTATGAAGTGGTTAACAGCATCACCTACTCTCTCTGACTTTAATCCATAAAAACAACCCAAATCCACAACAGTTCACATGGGAAGTAACAACTCACAAAAATAACACTAGAGAGAGTTGGACTTAGTGCTGCAGGTGGATTTAAGGTGTGGCCCCTAAATTTTTGGCGTGCATTCCTAAAAGTTTTCAGCAAGGGGCTACAGCGCTCCTTGCAAAAAAGTTAGTCTGGAGCCCTGGACTGTAATATACATAGCATAAAAGACAAATTGTACCTGCTAAATATTACATATGGAAGTTACAAAATGCTTGTTTTGCATGTTAAGCAATGTATTTCAAGCATTAGTTACTCAAAAATAAGGCTTTTTAGTCAAATTAGAGTATTATAGCTACATTTTAGAGTAAATAACTGAGACATGACACATGCTGGGAGAACTTAGGTGTCCAAACTATCATTTATTAGCCAGATATTCGAAAGGCAGCAGTAATATGATGGAGAATGTCAGCAAACAAGTGAGGTCTGCATAGGAAAACTCAGCTAAATGAGCTGAAGTCAAATGGATGCCAGTTTTGAGCTGTGCTCAACAACAGCCTCCAGCGTCACAGCATTATTATTTCGCCACCAGAAGTGTGGGTGGTGGGCTCGAAGGGAGGAAAGATTCTTGAGCACCTCCACCCATTTCACTGACTGCTTCTCACTCAAAGACAGTCTGGAAAACTCCACTTCAAGGAAACATAGTAATTTGGTTTCTATGTTTAGACCAAGTACCAAGCATACTGCCTTACCCGTAAAATCATGTCCTTGCCCCATAACATGCGTACAAAACGAAAATACTTCAGTAAATATACAATATGTAATTAGTTCCATCTAACAGGTAATTATGCCTGAGTGTAGAGCCATAAATTACAGGATTCAGTGTAACTATGAAACAAAGATGGGTAAGTAGACCAGGCTCCAGCTAGTCTCTGTTCATGTGCACTATGAAATATTTAGGTGCTAACAGTAAATTTTTCATTGAGGTGACTATGAGAAGTGAAGGCCATGACTATTCTAAAACAGGTTAATTTTTCTCCAGACTTTCAGTAGATATTAACTAAAAACACACATAAATTCCTACATATCTATGATCACACCAAACCATCAGAATTATAGAAAAACACACACACACTCCACACACATTACAACATAATATGACTGAAATGACTTCAAGCATCTTTTGATGTTAATTTAACCGCATAAAAAGGCCTCATCGTGTAATAAATAAAAATAAATAAATAAAACGTGACAGCTACTTTTGACCATTTGACAAGGGATCTAGCTTAACTTAGAATTTTATTTAATCACATTATCGAACATTTAACTTATTGAGACTTTATTAAAAGTAAATCTGAGTGGCTGATTTCATTTTACTGACGTTATTGTCAGATTTAGCAGCTCAGCAGTGGCAGGTGTGAGATACTATAGGTGCATCGCAGGTCAGGACAGTTTTATGTTTTATTTTCCTACAATAGATCATACAAATTAATTTTAAATGACTGGAAACAAAGTTATTGTAGCTCACAGTAGCGCTGACGTTATGCTAAATTAGAGAAAAGCGAGAACTGAAAAACAGCACTGACCGACACAGACACTGATGAGCAAACCTGCAAACTTGTGCCGTTAAAAATATAAACGCAGACACAGCGCAGGGGCTGTGCTGTCGGCGGCTCACGGTGTCATATTCGACAGAAACCGTTCCGTTAGCGGCTAAAATGTTAGCTAGCACAAAGCTAACGGTCCGTTAACCCAGTCGGCATCACGGTCCCCTCATAACAATGGCTGTCGGCGCTGTTCGCACGATAACAACAAAACCGATCCAACCTGACAACCAAACACGGTGACAACACTGAGAAATACATCAGCAGTTTCGGTTTATTTCAATCAACGGCACCGATCCAGGAGGGCTTTAACGCCCAGCCCCGTTTGTTAGCTTGAAGTAATACGGCAAAAAGGGTGCAGTCCTCTTCATAACAAGCAGGCCGTGCTGATCCCTTCGTTCGGCTAACGGGCTATCAGCCTTTCTGCTCCGCTCAGCCGCCGCTTCACCGATTCAACACAACTTGCAGGTTTTCTCACAAAATCCCTCACTCACCTTGGGTGCAGTTTAGTAAGTAGACGAAGAGGCAAACTTTAAGAAGAAGCATGTCGGCCTGATCCATTGTTAGAGCATTGATACCGCTTTCACTTTATTGTCCTACTTAAATAGGCGCAGACGCCCTGTGTTTATTGCACCTTCCTCTCATCGCCTCCTCGCTCCAGCGTCGTGACGTCAGACGCACGGCAGCCTGCTGGCATCCCTTCCCCCAAATGCATCCATGAGAAGGGCCTGCATACATTACAATACGCCCAGGCACAGCACGAACCATGCGGGTGTGATCAGATGTATGCAATGAATGTACACATCTTTTTTCCGCCATTACAGGCACGTTCAAAAACAGGAAAGGAAAAGAAAAAAACAAACTTAAATTGTCTTTTTAATATTCCAGTGTCCACTCCGTTTCATTATTACATTGTACATGTCAAGTCAGTTCAGTCACAGATCCATACTGAAATGAAAATTCATTGACAACCAGTTTAATAATCTTTTAAATCATTTTAAAACAAAAATGACCAAAACATTCCTCAGTTCCTTTAAGCTTCTCATCTGAACGAATCTGCAGCCTTTGATGGTTACATGTAAATTCTGTTACAATAAGTTGAACTCGGGTTTTGGCTTTGACTGGCTAAACAAGCAATGTTATGATTTTTTATTTCACTTTTTCTGGCATTTTATAGACAGTAATAAAAATATTCATTAATTGCATCCCATTTCCTTTATTATTCATGCTTCTTTCTTGTTACCCAAGTCATGTTTTTTCTGGCAGAGTAGCAGCAATGTTAGGCACGTTAACAGACATGTAATTACACTGACTATTTTATAACGAACTCGTGGAGCTGTCATACAGTTTATAAGCAGCCAACTAAATGTGAGTTTCCGTTGCTTGGCAACCCAAGTTCCTAAGAAAAGTGTTGCCAAAGGAAAAGATAAAAAAACGCCATCAGTTTGCCGTGATGGTTGGATCCTGTCATGCATCAGCTCTGATTATCTGTAAGCGAGCTATTTCTGATCCTGGCAGCTCTCAGTGATGATCTCCAGCTCATGATGCTCCTCCCCTTGTTGATGGCTGTAGTCTCCATTTAATTCCCTATACTCAACATAGGATTAAATCTGTGACATACGGAAGATAAATTGAGGTTTTGGGATGAAAATCAATTTCTATTCTCGATGACTAGAATATGAAAAAGCACCCAGATATGTTTTTTTCTGATTCTGTCTGCTCATGCCTCTTTCCTGACCACCTTTTGATTTATCAGCAGCAAAGTCTTATGAGTCAGTTCTTCCGTGGCTACTCCAGACGAGCTCCTCTGGCTCCAGTCGCGGCCACATGACACACTTCCACATCGGCCCCCAGTTTCCGAAGCTCGTCCAGCCAGATCTGCTGCTTCTGGGACAGCCGGTCATTGGGCCCCTTCACCTCCACCAGCTACAACAAAAATACATCCCATGTCACCTTGCACGCTGCAGTTTAAACCTTGTAACCAGACTTCAACAATCAGGTACCACCACAGAGTTTCTTAATCCATACTCAGAGGAAAATATGTCTTCAAAGAGTCAGGATGAGATTAGCTCACCTTGTAGTGGTTGTTTGAGGTGTTCCACACCACCAGATCAGGCAGACCTGCACGGCAGTGTCTGTAGTCTTTCGACAATCGTGTCATCATCCCTCCTAAGAAGGCTCCACCCAGGCACGTCACAAGAGACTGCGAGTCAAGTATGAAAGTGGTTAGTTTTGTGTCATGTCAGTATCCACGGTAACACACGTAGACAAAACATATACCCCTAGTTATTTGTTATGTCATATAACCTAACATAACGTAAGATGTTATATATAGAGTCATCAATATATAATACATGATTATTACTGAGGCTGTAGTTATTGGTGGACTTGTACCGGACAGCACTATATTGAAAAGTGTATTAAAGTGTAACTAAACCCAGAGTTTCGGCTGATGTGCATCCTTCCTGAAATTCAAAAAATGCATCTACAACACGGAGAAATGTATCAATTCAGGCAGCGCTAGGAGGCGGGGCTTTTCTGAGAGCAGACCGTGAGAACTGCAGAGTTTAAATACAGTGACTGTAGTTACATTTGGCTGTTAGCATATTTTACTTTTCACATCCATGTCCACAGTTCATTTAATATGCAGCATGCTTCTGAGAGTGGAGAGGGGGACGGGGTGCAGGGCTTGGTTGGTGACGACAGCGACCAACAGACCCGTCACAAATCTCCTGATCAACCAATCAAAAAATTCATTTGCAATGGCCAGGTGTCAACCAGTAAAGGGCAGTAACTACAAACATTTCTAATGAAGTATGTAAAATTAAATTAATTTGCACTAAAATGTCAAGATTTAGCCCTTAATTAATCATAAACACTACTAAATTTCAGTTTTCAGCTGAAAAAGTGGTTTAGGGGTTTAGTGACACTTTAACCACCCCCCATGTCAGTGAAGATCCTCAGTCACCCAAGAGTGACTTGGTTGGTAGTATTTGAAAATGTTTCACTTCTCCTTTAAGGGCATCTTCAGTTTTAGCTGACATGGCAGGAGGTGCTGCAGGCTGTTGCAGTGACTGTAGCTGATGTTGCTGGAGTCATGTGAGGCGAAGTGTAAATGACTGGGGGAGGTGGGAGTCCCCACAAGTCAGTAAGAATTACAGAAGCCTCTTGAGCGATGGACAAAATGCTCTCAAGTATCTTCAACCAGGTCCAGTTTCCCTAGCACACCAAACCAGACACACAGTTCACTTCATGAATAAATTGACTTCGTGTAAAGGGCCTGGCCACGCTCCATCGGGGATTCTTTGCAGAATTTAAATACTAGTGGGCGTGGTATCGGGTTAAGTGCAAAACTGCTGTAGCAGCCTTAAACCAATCAACACTGACATTGACTGTATGACACATGCTGCTCAAAGCTGTTCAATAATCACATAAATGCTGTTATATTTTCTTGTGATTGAGATTTTGACCCACCACTCATCGTGGAAATACACAGTAAGACATTTTTCGCTTGGGATAAAATCACATTATCATCAAGCAGCTTTGGGGGACAGCTGAGCTGACCACGAGCGGGGCTCTAGCCTGTCTTGCTGCAGTTTCCCGCAGACAGCGGCTCAATCATCAGTAGCCTTACAGACAAGACACATGGGAAGGCTAGGGTTACTTTTCCACAAGCTGTAAAATAATCACATAGATGTTGTTATATTGTGTTGTGATATTCACTATTTACATCCATTCTAGTGCTTTTGTACTGTGCTTTTTAACATGTTGTGTTACCCGAGGCTGCATGAGTCTCATGTCCACACCACACAGGTCGGTAGATAGACAAGCTCCTCTATTCTTCCCTACATGTAGTAATCACAAAAAACAGAACTTTCCAGGTCACCAAGATTGTTATCAGTCTGGTTGGAACTTTCCTTTTATTTAATATTGCGTAGTTTTTAATAATGAAGGGTTTCTGGTTTCTGGAATTTGTGGCTGAATTGTTTTTTTGAACTGCATTCGATTTTACAAGTGTACCAAACAAAGTGGTCACTGAGTTAGATTTACAAAAATGACAGCATATACCTGTGCCTGTTGTAGAGAAGAGAAACACTCCCAGCCGACCAGCGAACACACTTTACCCTCCTGGGAGGTCCAGATGTTTTCCAACATGTCGTGCAGCATCTCCACAGATGCCTCATTAAGTAACTGCACACGAGAATCGATCAGCTCTTTCCTGTTTTCATAGAAACAGTCTGTGTACAGATCCAGTGGACATGTCTGTGAGAGAAGGAATAGGAGTTAAACAAGTACTGATGCAACTGTGCGTCTTTCAAATATTTTATCATTTTATCCAGAGAGCTTACTTTACCTGGTATGGATTTCTGAAAACATCTGGAATACCTTCCATGAAAATGATGTCCCACAGCAGAAGGGCAAATAATGTTGAGAATGGCAGGCCCTCTCCATGGATCCCTTAACAATGCCAGCACAATGTTACGGTGATAAAAACGTGAAAAAAAAATTTATTAATTAAAGGAAAACTGCCTACCTTGGTCAAAGCCTTGCTCGCGGTAATGTGCTAAAGACAGCTGTTCAACAGAGCCTATGACCGCGGCATTAGCACTCTCTTCCCCGTCTCCTTTTGTTGGTATAAGAAACATAGATTTCCCCATGCCTCCCTCATGAGGGAAGAGTTGTCCCCGGATAGTAACCTGCAGACATAATTACAAAAATTAAGTTGTACATCTATTATCTGACATACGCACACCCAACAATTGCCGCTGTTTTTTCCCCATAACGCCAAATATTGCGATATGTTGCTAAACTCACGTGTTCAACATCTTGGACTTCGATGGTGGGCAGCTCTCTGAGCTGCAGGCGATACTTTTTAAAGCTGGCAGATTCTTTCATCCTAACAGCTCTCTGATAAAGAGACAGTTTATGTCCAGTTCGCACCAGAGTGTCTGACAGCCCGTCCCTGATAGCACAAATAGCCTGCGAATAACAAACAGAAACGCATCGGCTATTACGTCACACATTAATGAAAACATATGTTTCAAAGAGGTGAATGAAACCGAAACAGATAGTGGTGCTCACCTGCTCGGGTCTCTTCAGGTGCTGGTGAAGGTTTAATGCCAGTCTGTCCCACCATCGGCCTCGGCTGTCGAGACAGTAAACGGACTGGGACAGTAAGGACCGCAGCTCCTCTATTGCTTCCTGTATCAGGAAAGAACACCCATGACATCTTTTACTGTTACATTCTTTAATCTTTGTTTATGAAGTTGACTTTGTGTGAGATGACACAAGATAACCTCATAGCGACGTAGCCTCTGCAAGATCTCCACCCCTCTGGATAAGATACGAGTGTAAGCCCAACCTGTAGTGAAGCTGCGCAGGAACACAGGCAGCTTCTCCTGGTGACTATCAAACACGATGATATATGTTAACATTAAATGATATCCAAGTAGTCTGTATCTCAGACTTAGAGTGATGAAAATTGAAAAGTCACCTGAGGTCATGGTTCTCCCTCAGTTCCTGCCAGGCACTTTTAGCAGCACTGTAAAGCTCCATGGCCTCCTCCCACTGACCTCCCTGCATAGCTGCGGTTACCTCTAGCAGGGCTCTCATGGATGCTTCATACCTGGAGTCATGGATGGAATCACAAGTATTTATTCTAGCCTATCCTGCATAGATAAAATACATCAACTCAGTTTAAATTGATTTTGTCACAAGGTTTAATAAATGGCGTAAAGTCCAGTTGTCAATGTGTTCAATAAATATTAAAACTGACTCACCAAGGTTACAGGCCTCTGTGACGGAGAGGAGCTGTTTGAATCTTCCTCCCATTCACTTGAACTGTGCTTACAAATATCATGAAATAAACAATTGATACGATTCAATGAACCTATTACACACCTGTTTTTTTTCTTGGTAGGGCCTCTGTGTTGTTGTTTTTTTTGTTGAAAGGTTTTTTTATTAGTTTTGTCCTTTTTTTGTCTGGCAGAAGAGTCACGTGAGCGGGCATACAGAAGTGTGTGTGCCCACACGCTGCTCAGTGTGAACAATCAGGACTTCAGTA
>JAPZDX010000022.1:18540777-18557547 GCA_029783625.1 Naso annulatus
TGTTGCATGAGAAGAAAGATTTGGGGAGCTAATATGGTCTTCAGTTTTTAACTACAGCTGGGGTCCTGAGGTGAATCTGGGGCTCGGGGAGCTGAAGAGCCCTCACACTGATTGTTCGGATTAAGCAGTTTTTTGGGGAGGGACCCCCTGCTGTGAGTGCATTTGTGCAAGTGTGTGGTTGCATGGGAGGTGGTCTGCACACGATGTCCTCCTTATATCACACATCTGCTCAGCATCAGCACTATGTCAACATTTGATTTGATGAACCCCGCTATCCGAATCCGAGGGGCTTCCACTGCCATATGCTTGCGGCCAAAGTAACCATAATCTGATGATTTGATCGGCCTGAGAATGAATTGGATGGATGCTGTTTCTTCTGGCATCTGGGCAGGATGGGGCCTTTCACAGACTGAGTACAGTCC
Organism: Naso annulatus; assembly: GCA_029783625.1. Classification (NCBI taxonomy): domain Eukaryota; kingdom Metazoa; phylum Chordata; class Actinopteri; order Acanthuriformes; family Acanthuridae; genus Naso; species Naso annulatus. The sequence goes on from JAPZDX010000022.1 coordinate 18,541,200, forward strand.
AAGAAGCTTCCTCCCCTCCCACTCGCTGCAACTGATCTTAGACGATCATCCAGGTTTTAGGCAGAAGGAAAGAAGCTGTAAAAGTATCTTTGTTAATACGTTTCACTTTGATTCTCTCACAGGGGTAGAATATCTGAAATTTTAATATAAGGTACAGTGGTGATATTTAAAATACAAGCCTCTTTACTGTCTACATGTAGTTCACATTATTTCCAGTACACTAAAATCTAGATGGATTAATTTTTTTGTGTCATGCACACAAAGTGCCCAGCCCTCATGGTTTACAAGACACCAAAAATACAGTTTTAGTAGTCAAGCAATTAATTAGAAATTTACAGGTTATTTTACAGCTCGGTCCTAAATGTTCTGCCTTCTATCCCAGTCTTGGCTCCTCTAGGGTGGCATTAAACATGCTGGTCTTTCACTGGTAATGTTCCTGAACGTAATTGTGCACAAAGGCATCTTTGTTTTTTTTTGTTTGAACTACACAAGATATAAGGTTTCACATTTGTAGCTATTCTTAAGGAAAAACTAGGTTCGTCATTTTTGTTTATACCATGCATCAGCTGACCATTTCTCTCAACAGATCCCCATGAGAAACATTTCCCTTAAGAATCTCAAATTGCTGTCTGAAATTCCCAATTCTCCAAGTCTGAATAACAGTTAGGAGGCTGACATGATGGAGTTCATTACTTAGTTGCTCTAAATGCACTCTAAATGTTATGATGGTGACAAGACATTAGTGATGCTAGCATTGTGGCTTTGGGAAAAGCATGTTGGTTTGTCGGACCAATTTTGTCCAGACTAAAATATATCTGAATAACTACTGGAGTGATCTGGTGTAAATATTAGTGTCCCCCCAAAAAATGATCGTCAGCTTCAACTGTTTGTGTTATCCATGCTAAAAAAGCTATTTTTAGCATTCTTACTACATTAACTAACATTGCAAACTTGGTTAACCTTGCTGAATATCAGTATCGTCGTACTGAGAATGTTGGCCCGTTAACTATAGTGTTTAGCTCAAAGCACTGTTCTGCATAAACACGACCCCACATGGCTGCTAGCATAGCTACGTATAGACTCTTAAGCCCTATTTGCGTGGGACTAGTATTAAGTTTGGACCTGTGGTAATTTGTAAAGATTGCAGAAGACGTCTGCGGTTTTAATTGTGTGCAAATTGGCCATATCCATAATTTGTAAAGAAAAAATTCCAGGGGCAAATTACCATATTTCAGCAAACACAGATATCACCTGATAACAGTGGTCAGGATAAATCGACATCTCAGTAATTTGGGTTATTTTTTTTTGTTTTGTTATGCAAGTCTCTTTTCTCTCAGTGCCGCTTCCCTAACTTTCTCAAGTCGAGAAATGTGGACGCTGTGTTGGACATAATGAATGAAAATTTTTTTACTAGATTCTTGGTGCAAACTCAGCAAGGGCAGGCTCATCGTCTCACTGGAGGAGCAAATTAAAATATCTAAAGATTCTGGGATGGATGACTTGCATGTTATCATGCGATACTTATATCTTTTTATGGCTCATAGTACTAATATTATTACTAATGTTACGGGCAATCATATCAAAGGGGGTGACATTGCAAATGTATCACACAAAACAGACATCAAGGGGTAATTTCTAAATTACATGAAGTCCTTGGGGTAATTCTTTGATGCTTCACAGCATCAAAAGTATATAACTAATCCTGGTCATAACAAACAAGAATGGAGGACAAGACTGTGACAAGAATTTCTGAAAGGGAACATATATATGAGGGATTATTTTCTGACAGACACTGCAGTTGCTTCCTGTGGGCGTCAGGTGATTGACAGTGAGCAGAATGAAAGTATCTCTTTATCTGATATGAACACTCTCACCTCCATTATTGTGTTAGATATCACACTTCCCAATTTTGAAATCTGTGTTGGGTTCCAAATGAAAGGAAACACACTTTAATATCTCTAAATGACACTGACTGCGGGCCGGCACCAACATACAGAGGGTCAGCCGGGATGATTGGCACTGATTTTAAACCTTTCAGTGTGCAGCTCTGTTGGACAAGACGTGTTGCTCTGTGTCGACCTCCAGTCTGCTTGGAGGTTCAGGATGTCCCTGTGATGGTTGTGTGGCTGCCTGCAAAAACACTGATTATGGCGGACCACCCTGATCCCACTCACAATGAGACCAGAGCTACCTTTGATCAAAACCGAAACCGCTAACAAAGTTTAGCAAAGAGGCTGTCTCTTTGTACTGGCTGTAAGTTCAGTACAGTTTCTTACAGATGGATTGATCTTGCTAAATATCAAACTGTCCCATGACTACCTGCTGCTGGATCAAATACTTTCCATTAAAAGCAGCCTTGTCCTCACCAAGTCTATTTGAAAAAGAACAGAAGTGAAAATATACACTAGCTCATACACACGGGCAGGAAATGAAGAGAAAAAGTGCCAGGACATGTTATTAAAGTGACAACGAGGTGGGCGTCGGCGTGGTTCTCCATTTCAATTGAGTCAGAAGCCAAGAAACACTCGCCTCCCCTCTACGAAACCCCCTCCCCGCCCAATCCTGTCTGCATTTTCAGCCGGTCCCGGTTTTCTCTTAACCTTCCTTTCAATGAAATTAGGCATGGATTACTAGAGAACAGTACATCTCTGCTGCCCTTAATGTCTGCCTGTGTTCCTCCCCATCTCCCGCTCATTTAATTTGCTATTCCTTTTGTCTCCCATCTGCTCTCCGTCTCGCACTTAAAGGGCTTCCCCTGTCGACAGCTCCAAGCAATAACTCCAGGCAAAGAGCACTTCTTTTCACTAAAGCAGAAATGTTGCCTTACTGACAAACTGCTGCGCTGTCTTGTCTCACATACACACAGATAATCGTACTACCATGGTGATGGGAACATGTCAGAAAGCCTCCCCAGTCTCTCTCCTAATCAGGTCCATATGTAGTCGTCTCTCCCAACAATCAAATAGCACAGTTTGTTACAAGCTGCGGCTCATCACGCCCTAGCCCTGTGTGTGTTTGTGTATTTGTCTGGTTGCATGTGGTGTAACGTACTGTATGTTTAATCTTCTCATGTTGCACCACAAAACCCATAATCTTGGCAGTCAAACTGAATTTCTGTTCTTTCCAAATCTCCCCTTAAGCCTTTCAACAACACAGACTGTCTGCCAGGTCAACCAGTGAGATTGTAAAGAGTCTATTTGCAATTTTTTGGCATTTGTGCAGACACACGTAGGAGACAAATTTAGTCTCTTATGTATGTCTACATGTTTTGCAGACATTCATTTAAGGCTACTGGGGTGCTGAAAGCAAAATTTGGTGGTAAATTTAATCCATCTCCATTTTTTTGTAGAGAAAAGTTAGATGAAAAGATTAATGCCAATCTCATGACTATACTGTAAAGAAGCTAGCACCTGCTGCCGCTAAACTTAGCGTAGCACAAAGACTGGAAACAGGGGCAAACGTCTTTGTTTAATGGCAACAAATTCCATCTCATAATAGTCTGTCACATAACCCTCCGTAAATCTCCAACAAGTCATTTTTACACCTCAAGTTAAGTATGAACCAAACAACTTATATATAAGTTTTAGCCAGCTCTTTGTTAGCTTCTGACAGAGCCAGGCTAACTGTTTCACCCGCTTCCAATGCTAAGCTAATGGTCACCAGGCTGTAGCTCTATTTATGTATGTTCATATTTATACATGAAAGGGACCTTATGTCTAAGTCTTGTCAAGCAAGCAGATATATTTCCCAAAATGTCTAATTGTTCCCTTAGTGTTCACTACTATGTTGAACTCAAGAGTGAAACCCTGAATTTCACTTCCACCAGGGTTTATAATTATTAAATCATGGTTAACGACCGTCATTTTCACACTTTATAAGAGTATGTCAAATAAATGCTAACCGTTCAGATAATGGTTTCTAAGAGGAACCTTGGTTTGAGCATCAAGGTCGCTGTTTTATTCATAGACACACATTCTTTATCCATATTCAGAAAACAGGTGTCTCAATCCTTAAATGCCTCAAAATGCCCACGCTCAAGGTGAAACGCTTTCTTTTACAGTCACACTAAATCATCATGAAATATCCTTTGCTGAACATTTTCCGATACAAAAGGCTTATTAATTCAGAAAGCATCTGTTTTAAAGTCAGCACTCTGGTGTGCATGAATTAAAGCAGACACAGTTCTAACGCACGCATGTACTTTGTTGTTTCCAGACGGAGCAATAGACTGCTGGAGGGCCTCAGCCTCAGGGGAATTATATCGTGTTGACAGCTCAGCTATGAGCTGACTGTGAATTCACCTCAAACGCTCCATCTCGTTAAAGGGTACCATAAAACCACTGAGCTCAGACTGATTGACACAAGTATTGCTCCATAATTGTTACATTGGCTTTTGAGAACATTTAAGTTCTGATGCCTTTAAGACAAATGCATGACATTAATCTTTAACTCCTGTGTGAGTAACGACTCTCAGCTTGGTGGTGCTGTGTGTCAGAGTCACTGAGCCTTAATCACTCTTTAGCATGTAGATTTATTTACTATAGACATGCAAACATGCTCACATTGAAAATGCTAACATTCTGAAGTTAAAGAGGTCATATTATACTCATTTTCTGGTCTTTGATTTTGGACTCCTATAGAGCAGCTAGACAAAACTATGTGAACAGTAAAGTCTGTAGATCTTCAGAAAATTCTGACTCCAGCCCTCTGTGTTCCTTCTATTTTCTGCATTCTCTCAAAACGGTCTGTGTCAGTTACTCCTCCCCCATTTTCTCCTCTGTACATGCGTCTGCACTCTGCTGTACTCACAACCCCTTTACTCACACGGTTTTATCCGTTAATCCAGCTCATCTGCTAGTTGAGGAAGTTAATAAATCCACAAGGAATAAATCCACAAGAAATAGGAATGCTCTCAACTTCTGTTTGGCGCTTGCCTCTTTAGGAAAGTTTTACAGAATTAATTGTCCTTCATTCACCTGAAAAAAAAAACACTTTGTTGGAGCCATCTCGAACAAAGTTCTGACAATGTAATCCAACAGAGAACAGAGCACAGCAGTGTCTGAGCAGAGTGTGTGGGGGGGAGCTGGCATGCCCATACAAGGATGTCCAGCACACATTAACGTCACTGGAGAAACGCTGTTAAAAAAACTTGCTGAAACACAGCGTGCAATGGGTTTTCGGTTAAATTCCTTAAACATGGTCTGTGGTTCACACAGGCCAGGAATATTTATACATTTTTTTCTTTGACAAAAGAGGCGCCAGTATAAACCCAGTTTTTAAGGTTTTAAGGTTTTACGTGTCTTAAAAAAGGCAGATGCTAACAAGTGGCTAAATGAGACTACAAGGGTTTGTCGGGGACATTTGATGTCATCACATGAAAAAGGAATGAAATATATCTTAGAAAAAGGATGTAAGACTCGTGATCGACATAGCTGTGATCACTGGCTAGATCAGGTCACGCTAAGGTGAGAGTTTTGTAGAAAAGTAATTGTTTCAGGGTGGCATAGGTGGCGTAGTCATGTGACCACCATGTAAGTAGTTTATAGCTTGACAATAGCTTTTTGCTTCTAATAATGTCATTTATGCTTAAAAAAACAGAAAAGTGGTGTTTATCTGTGAAGATTATCATGCTGATCAAAACATGCGAGTATCATAAACTTGTGTTCGTCACAGAGCAAATTTTCAGATATAATCCAAAATGCCATTTAAAAATCATACCAGCCTTTAACGGATTGAGCCAGTGCCATGTTAACTTCTGGATTGGCCAACAAAAATACATCAATCCATCACCATTCTATTATGTACGCCATCTTATCTTAGCGTGTTAGCATGCTTATATCTGCAACTCAGCACTAAACACAAAAGACAGAGCTTTACAGGTATTTAGTAATAAATGGAGGCATAGAAAACCCCCTTGACTTGATGATGGCACTAGATTAAAGGTCAAGATCACCAAAATTTGAACAGTTTTTTTTTTCAATGTCAGATTATTACATACATCCACCAGAAAAAATATTACAAATTGCACAGAGAATTCAGCAACATTTCTCTGTGATTATCTCTGTCAGAAAATGAATTGTCATGACTGAACCAAAGACCTACATTTTAAAGGTAATCACAAAATCGCCATTCATTCCAATCTAGTAAACCTGACAGTGGAATGCTGGAGGTGGATGCTCTTAGGCTGTGGATGACAGATTAGTGGTGGCCTTGATTTTGAGCCATACACAGCAATCATAAGCCTCCATCTGAATGAAAACAGGCAGTGTAGTGTCACTGTATTCTCATATCTGCTCTGGCTCTGTAAGTCATGGAGTGACTTACCACATCGCTGTCATTTGTCTTTACGGCCTGCCACTCGGAGGACACTTCAAACGGCTCGAGAGGCCACTATCTCACCACAGACTGAGCCCTCAGCGAAGGGCTCCCGGCCTTCCCCTAGTATATTTCTTTTGTACAGGCTGTGTGTGCACTAGAGGAAAACTTGCTGACTTTGCCCGAACTCAAATGCAGCTGATGGAAGTAACGGTCCGCCTTACAGTGAGTGATGAGACTGCAGGATGCTGAGCTGAGGAGCAGTTTCCATTGCATCCTGCTAAAATGTCACAACAGACACAACTCTGCCTGTGAGCCGCCCGATGATCTGCAGGAACAAAAACTAAAATCTCACCTGGTTGGCTGTTTCATCAGAAAACTGAAGATATTAATCAACTGAGTGTATGAATTTAGGTACATAACTATCATTGCCCATCAGCATAGAGCTAAATAATCAATAGTAGTTAAGACTTTGTTTGTATCGATTGCTTCTTTTGATTGCTTTTCTCTCTTGATAGTCAGGGGAGGACTCTGGCCCCCGGCCCACTCCCGCTGTCATTTGTGTTGGCAAGCAGCGCACTTGTTCACAGAAAGCTTGAATCAGATTTTAGTGCTAAGGCTGCAGAAAGCACAACAGAGATGGAGAGGGAGGGGAAACTAGTCTTTTATGCACCCGATGCCTTTGTGTAAAGCAGGAGTTATTTTTCTGCATTCATCAACAACACCTTGTCCCATTTCAAAGTGACAGCGTTTACAGTAACTCGTCATGCTTTGGGGAGGTGTGCTAGTCCATCTGCTCTCACATTACACAAAATCTCTATTATTTATGTGGTTAATCTCCTGCATTCAGCTGCTATGTGACTTGTATCTGTTGCTCTAGAAAAGAAAACCTCCGGGGTTAATGATAAGAAAAGGTAAACTGTATAAATGTTTTCTTGTTTGTGTTTTATATGGATCAGTCTTGAGATAATTCAGAAACTGCAGCTTAATCGATGTGCATTGCATTTTTATCACACAGAACCTACAGTGCATCCCCGCTGCAGTGAAGATGCCAAACTGAGGTTGCTGTTTCTGTTTCATGTGCCTTGATTTTTGGGAAAGATCTGTTTTTAATGCAGTATTTTTTCTGCCCTCTCAGCTGTTTTGGAAAATTTTAAAGGAATGTTTGCTGCAGAGGCTATTACCTGGTGAGTTGCAGAGAAACAACTGTGAGTGTATCAGCAGGAGCACGGGCAACAAAGCCAAGACGAAAAGCACAATTAAAGTAATTACTCATTAACAGATCAGGATCAGTCACCAACTGGGCCTTGAGCTTCGCCTTGGTCACAGTCTTAATCTCTTATTAGTTCTGCTTGCCCCGTCCCGCCTTTAAATTCCATCCTTGGCTTCAGTCTGCCGTGGACAGAGGCGCTCCTCCCTAACCACCACCAAAAAAAAAGCCCGGCGTAAGCATTTATTCGCTGCTCAGTCTTCAGAAAGTGCTGCAGATGCATTTACAAAGAGAGCAACTGCAGCTGAATTAACCAATCTGCATATTCAGAGCCTGTTAGAGGGAGATCGCTCCCGTGTGATGCAAGCTCGGAGGGCCAGACCTGAGTGAGACGCACCACAAGGCCTGTGGACAGAGATGGAGGGAGGGATGAGGAGAGCACGAGGGGGGGTGGGCGAGGGAGATTTATCACGACTTACACTGTAGGAGTTCGTTCTGGAAGTACGGGGAATGAGGGGTGGCGCTGTGATTGGGCAGCAGCTGACTTTCTGTAGGTGAGACAGGTCTGTTATGTAAGAGCAGAGCCTCATGAAAGCATTTCTTTCTGTCCTGTAGGTGATAAGCACTGGGGGGTGGTTAGAGGTGATAGGGCGGGTGGAGTTTGAGGGGGAGGTGTGCGTGTGTAATGCCTGTGAAGGTTGCGTGTGTGATCCCACTGGCTGCTTGGTGGGGACGACAGATGTTTGGTGTGTTTCTGGAGGCTGTGACTCAGGAGCGAGCCAGGCCTACGGGTCCTCTGATGGGACATATGGCATAAGGTCACCATAGGCACTACACACTGTGTGTTTCTAATACCATCATGTCGCACATCCTGTAGCAATATGTTGACCCCACCTGACAACCTCTGTGGCAATGACTTGAAACATTTTATTTCACAAAAAAGACTTATACTATATAACTGTATACTGTGTTAATTATGGATTTATTCCTGTATGTTTGATCAGTTAGAATGTCTTATGGTAATTGTTCAGTTTTACAGTATAAAATGTCTATAAGGCAAGGTGCCCTGAAATGGGTTTCCTGTAGTTCTCTGTAACACAACAGGATTAAACTGCCCTGTTGTTTATTTCATGAGGGATGCTGGGTAAAGATTACAAATGGCAGAGACCTTGGTTGTCAGCAGAAGATTTGAAGAAAATGGCTCGTGCTTCTGAATTGTTTTTATGGTCGGGCTTGTGTCCCTCATCTATAACAAATCATTTCAACGGAGTAGACTCAAAGCTACATAAATCCCAACAACTCTATTGACTTTCCTGCATGATTTATGTCACGAGGAGAGAGCCGAACAGTAAGCACCATCAGCAGCTGGCAATGAGCGAAAATGTAGCACTGAACCAAAATCATGCACAATATTTTTAGCTTAGAAAATACACTCCGCAGCTATTAATACCACCATAACAGTCCTTCATTATAATTTGGGTTTAGTTTCAAGGAGTGCTTGATGTTCATGTAGTAATTCCCCCCGATTGAGCACTAGAGCGTGGGGTCAAGTGAAGGACAACCAGCAGGATGATGTAATGTTTGTAGGATTCAAGATGGTGGCCGTGGTGGGGAAGTCAAGCATTCACAGTGAAGCACAGGGAAGGTTGTCCTAAGACAACTTAATCAATCACAGGGTTTGATGCTTACATTTGTGGACGCTCTGTAGATTACATTGTCTGTTGATTGATTGTCATGAGATGAACACACAGCAACATTTTATATTTATATAATACAACTACAAAGAGATTTTTCAAACAGCAAACATGAGATTTACTGCGTTTATCCGTCGCTGTCTAACACCTTTTCTCTTAATCTTGATAAAACATAATATCCAGTAATGGACACATCTTAGTGCTCTAAGAATTGTTGTTGTCATGTGTTTTTCAGTAAAAATGAATTCATATTTAGAGCAGCAGTTAATTATTATTTTTATTATCTATTAATCTTGTGAATCTGGTGATTACTGACTGTTATTAAATTTTGAAATAAAATGCACATTATTGATTGATGAATTACAGAAGCGTAGTGCTGCCACACCGTTAAAATAAAAATGGATCCGTATTATGTTTTAATGTGATAAGTTTATTGTTATAACAATAAAAGTTTTACGTTGTTCTGTGATGTTTTTACATTATAACATGACATTTTTGTTATTTCAACATACAAACGAATGTCATAACATGAAACTCAGTGTTAAAACATGACACTTAATATATTTTTACGTGATAAGTTTATCATTATAACAATGAATTTTCACATTATAATGTGATAATTCATAGTTATAACAATTAATTATCATGTTGTAACAATAAATTATCATGTTACAACAAAAGATTTTCAAATTATAACTGGATAAGTTTACTGTTATAACAATTAATTATCATGTTATAATTATAATATTTTATGTTTTGACAATAAAAATAGTATATTGTTATAACAATAAAAGTTTCACGTTATAATGTGCTACTTATTCATTTTTTATTTTTATGGTGTGGTGTTTCATAACAAATAGTTTAAAATCCAAAGTAATTTAAATTACATAGTGCAGTGCAGTACCAGAAGCTGGTACCAAAAATTATTTTTCTTTCTTGCTTGAAAACAATAAATTATGTGCTGATTAATTCTCTGTTGATTTACTGATGGATTGATTGACTTATTAAGCTTTCTTATTGTAATTGGCAATAATAATGCCTTAATTTAGTAATGGTCTATCCTGGGGATACACAATAATTTTTTTTCAGTTGATAACCACAAATCAATGCCACATTTTTGCATTTTAAAAAGATGATAACTTGTATTTATGCACACCTGAGGGTATGAAATGCAAAGGATAATGTAATATTCCATAGCTCTGGCCAAATAACTGACATTACTGTTTGCACAACAACAAGCAACACATCTGAAATTGTGAAAAATGTCCACACCACAACATGGTGTTTTTCTCTACTGGGACTGCGTGGCTCTACGGGCGCAGAGGTTTTGTGTGCTGAGCTGTCAATAAATGTCCATGAAAGCCGAGCCAATTTAAGCCATTTTGGCTTGGTATTACTGGCTCTATTTATTGGCTAAAATGTCATTATCTGTACAGTAAGAATGACGTTATATTTTGCAGTAATGGGCTGATAACTATGGCACATCCGTGGTCAATCCATCATTCACTCGTATGGTTGAATTCAGGAAATATCCACTGTCATGTATAAAAGCCTTTAATAAGGGTTGAATCACAAAACACTGGTTCAAATCATGTGAGACCTGACACTTCACACAACACAGCAGAGCAACACTGGTCAAAAAAATGGTCAAAGAAAAATACCTACAGACGTGTCAGATTAAAAAAAAAAGGTTTATTCCAAATTTCCTACATAAAACCCAAAATGTCTAAGCTGTTTTTTAAATGAATGAATGAAAACAGGAAGTCTTGGCCTACATGTTGTGTAATTATAGTGTGTATCTGCTGTGTCAGTGGTGTGTGCGTGTGCGTGTGTGTGTGTGTGTGTGTGTGTGTGTGTGTGTGTGTGTGTGTGTGTGTGTGTCACTCAGCCTGCTGTGTTGCTGGACATGTAGGATGTGTGTTGATGCCCTGGGAGGCACCATATGCTGTTTAGACTTGGGAGCATCCCATCACGGCAGACCCGTGGGTGAACAATTCTAACTCACTCTTGTGTCTCCCTTCATCAGCACACGCGTGCATCATCAGCCAGCAGGGGTTGAAATCACGCATATCCACTCTCCTCACGCTTTTTTTTCACGCCACCATGAATAATAACCTTCACATACATTTCCTCTCGCAGGGCTCAAGACGTTCATGCTCGACACAGGAAAAGTGTTCAGCTGAAGTCCTGCAGAGGGCAGAGTTCCACTACCTAAATGTGCAGGAAGACAGTCAACATCCATGTTTGCAGTGTTAGACAGAGAAAAGATGGATGTGCAGTTAGGATGCTGTTTTTTATGAATTTTGAGTTAAATAAGAAATTATTTTAATGGTTGTCAAGATACATTTTAGCATTCAAAAAGATGTGCAGTGCATGAGAAGAGCTGTTAACATGACTGTTAATCTTCACCAACCACTATTAATGTGGTCGGACAAGTAGGCAAACATCAGTTTAACCTCACGCTCATCTGATGTGCTGCACATGGGGAAACCTGGCGCATTTTTATCTGTTGGAAGAAAATAACTTGATTTTTTCCCTGCTGGATTTATAAATGACTCAACCTGTAGTTGGGAATAAATTTAATTTCCAGTTGAATTGGGAAGCAGTGAAGATCCATAGCAATGCGAGGCTTGCTCCTGCAGTGCGGTAAATTACCCCCGGGTGATTTGTCTCCCTTTTTATTTCCTCTCTCTGTTACCCCCATCACCTGCCCTCCACAATACCCCTTCGGTCTAGTCCGAAGGGAGCACTTGATCCCATACCGCCAAGGCTTCTAATTGCTTTACTCTCATCCTGAGCGAGGTTGCTCTCTTGGGAAAAAGCCTTGAATAGACAACCTCTTATGAATCCAAAACAAATTTCAAGGCCTGACTGATGGAAAATTAAAAAAACAGCCACTTCATTAATAATTTAACTGGTAGCAACATCAGGGGTCACCCTCAGTAATTGTATTTTATATGATGCGTTTTTAAACAACGTAGGTTTTTTCATACAGATGAGTCTCCCTAGGCGTACATTAGCATTTCTAGTTAATTAACATAGATAATTAATCTGCCGTAGCCATTTCCAGCTGTCTGCAGTACCACCACTGGATTGATCAGGATCCTGCTGCTTTAAACGCTTGAGTTTATCCAAGCAGTTCAGCTTCATGCGTAACACTGCAATCTATGATCTGGTGTTCAAAAGCAAAAATAATTCTTCAATACACCATTTTGGTATTATTTCACCTCTCTGTCGCACACGCATCCGCATTAACTGATTGGAATTGTTCATCTTTATTAGCATTAGTGCTCCCGTCCTGAGATAAACATACTTAGGTGATTGCTTCTTTGCAACTGTACATGATGCTGTAGTTTGATCCAGAGAGGATTTGGATGTCGCTGGCCTGTTGTCACATGATCCGCAGGGCCGAGGATGTGAGGTCATTTCATGTCACCTGATATGTCTGAGCTCTCAGCTGTTGGTGGGAAAAAATGACACAGAGATTAAAGGTTCATTCAGAGAATCCTGAAAAATATGTATTTCCTCCCTCACATTGGTTCTGATTTTAGGGTTGAAATGTATGAATCAGTAAATCCAGATTTGTGCTTTGTCAATCACATCTCGTGTGTTCACCGTGTCAGATGGTGTTCATCTCTTTTTTAAATGCATGTAGCTCAACGCTATTATGTCATGTTTCTTATTATTATCTAAATGATACACTCCAGATTACAGATGAGATGTTTTTTCTTTTGTGAGATGGGTGTTACAGTCACATATTGTACAACAGGGGTTCCCAAATTTTTCAAACTTTCCAAAATAACAGTGCCAGAGACTGGGGACCCTCGTCAGCCACGCACATGCGCTATTAGGCCTATGCAAACACAAAGGACAGCTAACAGCCACAGTATTGTTTTAAATTAATTTAAGGAAGAATGTAAGCAGAATTTTTACAATAATGGATTAAATATGCAATTTCAAATTATTTTAAAAATATATGAGTTTTTTGGAAGGCATCTCACGACCCCCTGGGGGTCCCGACCCCCCACTTTGAAAACCACTGCTGTACAATCAGCTGATATAAAAGCTGCACAGAGTTCAAGGGGCTGCAGCTGGACTCGCTCCTGCATGTCTCAGCTGCATTTTACTGCTGTGCAAACTCAACTCTGCTTCACCGAGGTCACACTTTATTTTTCTCTACAGCACCTTTTGATAAGTGCTTTGATAACTGCTGACTTTTCAAGATATCTCTTATTCTCTGTGGATCGTGGAGCCTTGTCTCTCTCTTCAGCTGTGAATGTGCTGCACCACATAAGGCATTATGACACCCTGTTTGAAGAATTTCTGTCCCAAACTAATGGGCTCACTGTCAAGTTGGTGTGCAACTTTCTCACACTTGAGGTCGGCGATACTGACAGATTACAACACAGAGACTCCAATTTGTAAAAGCAAAGAAGAGATAACGGGATTAAAAGCATAAAGTTTTGAGTATCATCTCGCAGCCTTGGCAGCACAGTGTCACATCCTATCATCTTTTCTCTCACGCTTGTTGTACACAGATGCATTTATTTTGCCTCTGCTGCAGCTCTATGTTTAACGTCTGTCATGTCATTGGATAGCTGCAGTCATTAAAGCTCACAGATAGCCACGGCAACCTTTGCTTCGTAGGCTGTTTTCCTGACCTGTACGGCTGAAAGGTGACTCACTCGCTGTCAGGCCCGCTGCACTCTAAAAGCCAACCTGCTGTGAATTTCTAATTTGCTTTTCCACTCGTGTGATTTGTTCCTGCAGCCATACTCTGGTTTGGATCCCGTCTCTGTGTCTGAATGTGCTGATGGGAGAGAAGGCCCGCATGATTCTTTTGTACAGCTTGCGAAACTCCCTCTGTGCTGTTGGAGCCGTTGATGCAAACCCTGTTGTAGCATTAACAGAGGGTATTTCAAGGGCTTTCACACAAAGATACATTAGGCAGCATAAGCTGACATCAAATCCAATTTAATCAGATGCAGAGTGCAGGAAAAGTTTGCATTCATGCGTTTCCAGAGGGGTTTCACAGCTTGATTTGCATTTTTCTGCTTCAGTACTTCAGTTAATACTGCAATGCATGATGATGACTAAAGATGACAACGACCATCATTCATGCAACGTAGCATATGCTATCTAACACATATGACATGTGACCAGAGGTTTGCCTGTTATTGCAATCATGGACACTTAACAAAACAGCCAAGGTGCAAGTTTCCTTATTCCTCTTTTTATGAGTGCTCTTCATCATATTTTGTTTCCCCACAGGAGAAACATGTCTGCCCTTGTTTATTTAATTCTTATGACCTTGGCCAACTCGCATTCTTCCATTCAAGATGCTCCCAACTCCACCCCCCCCACCTCCCTCCGATCCTCCAATGGAATCTGCGGCAAGTCTCCTTACGTCAGCAACATTGCCGGACCTCTGCGCTCCTCCAGCATTATATTCCGTCCCTATCTTCTCCTGCACTCATTAATGCCAGAGGTAGAGGTGACAAGAACGGTCACACAGTCTCAAAGTGATAAAATGCACAGCAGAAGGTGCTGCGAGGAAATTTGGTACTTCTGGAAAAGCTAAAGCTCACACAATAGAGTCTTAAGAGTTAGATTTGGTGCAGTGCACAATTTACATTCTACTGTATATTGATTATATCTGTATACCCCATGGGAAGGAGTATTGAGCTTCGTGACTGTAGGGTGGATTTTAGTTCTGTCCTCTGCATTTTAAATGGCTTTATGCAGCATGACATTACTACTTAAGTAGCCTACCTCAGCTTTCCTTGTAAGGACTTTGTTTGCTGTATTTAAAAGTAATGTCCTAATAGATTTATTTACACAATCATTTGCATTTAAAACAAAACATCAGTGTAAAACATCTTCCACATTCAGGGCCCCTGATCGCAGGCTTACACGTAGATACTCAGACGCACAGACAGACATGAGGGATGGACCATCCTGTCCTTGTCCAGCCCTTTGTTTCAATGAATGACTGATCAATAAAACCACTCATTTTTCAAAAAGAATTGATTTGTCAAATCAATATTAAGGCCGAAGAAAGAGAGAGACCTTGTCTCATATTCTGTCTTTTACACTGTAGATAACATGCATCAGGATGTTGATTTCTATAATAAAACAAAATATTTTCTGTATATTACATGACAGGCGCAAATTAAATGTATTGTGGTAGCTTTGCAAAAGTGATTTAAAAGTATCTTGGTTGGAAAGTCTTGAGTGCTATAAAACAAATCCTGCTCAGCACTTGACTGAAATGCACAAACAATCAATCTGTCTACATAAAAAAGCTAACGTTATTATATTTAAAAGAACTATTGTAAAAACCTCTCTCTTTAGATTTATGAGGGCATACCTTCCCTTCACTGTAGCTCTACAAAAGCTCATTCATGCTCACACCGATTTATTAGCTCTCTGTTTGATCAGGACACTTGTTAAAAGCTCTTTAAAGATCAAATGGAGCCTAATGTTACATCACATGCAGCAAAGGCAAAGCTACACAATGCTTTGAGTGCACAAAGGTCTGTTCACCCACAGTCTACCTGTAGAGGTGCAACAGGGAAAAGGAAGTGGGTTTTTTGTAGGTCATACAAAGTGCAAACAGAGATACTAACTGTTTTATTTGGTGGCAGTGTGTTTGAGTTTCACCACACTACCTTTCTGCGGTACCAGGTTAGTGAGGCCCTGATTGAGACTTTTCTGTATGGAAACTGTTAGACCTATAAGTAAGCTTAAAATCTACATTTTGAGATCCAGCTGTCAACCAACTAGCCTAACACTAATACAAAATCTGTTGTGCCAGTAGAACCTGACAACCAAATTCACTTCAAGCCTTAAAAATAATTTGGTCTAATTGTTTTCTTAAAACTTATACAAATAGCCTAATAACCTTGCAATATAATAATTGAAATTTATGAGAATGGCATGAATGTGAAAAAAATTCTTGTGTTGACTGTGACAGCAATGCAGCTGACCTCTGGATTTTTTTTATTTTTATTTTTTTATTTTTTAGGATTATCTCAATAAGAACGTTTATTTTTGCCTTTTTATTGTGTAAAATAGATGATGGGTTGAAAACAGTGGCATCCATTTCGTTAATGCATAACGGGCAGAG
>JAPZDX010000022.1:18694848-18708663 GCA_029783625.1 Naso annulatus
TACATTGTGTGATGGTGTCATCATGTCTGAAGATAATTGACACGACTAAAAACATATATAATCTACATGAAGGAGAGGCTGGTGTTAAAGTTCTCTAAATAAAAAAAAACAACACACACACACAGCCATCTGACACTACCAAAGCACGATACATGTGCAGCCACGCTCACGTTATTAGTTTGTTTAAAAAAATTATGCAAGACAAAGTACAGCGCAAAGTCCTTCGTATATACGTTATACCGCTTTATTTGTAATTTTTTTGCGTGATATTTTTTAAATTTTCAAAATGAAATAACAGTAAGGTACAAGAATTCAGGTAAATATACTGGTAGTACGTAAAAGAAAAGTAAGAAGGAGTTATATCACGTTATAGGTGTCCTGAAAAAAAGAACCATCAACGTCACAGCGTTAAAATATGCCAGTAAGTTCGTCAGAGGGATCAGTCTATTTTCTGAAAGGGTAGAAACCACACTAACATCAGTACAACATTCCATTAAGCCGCCTGTATTTCACGTTCGAGATGTTCCACCGCTGTTATCTGTACGCCGACACAGGTAGCAGCGGTGCTGCTGCCAAAGCCCCCCTGTGCTAAAGCTAACAAACGCTCAGATTAAACTAAATAGGCAGCTTCAGCAGTTAGAAAGTTAGCAGCCGTAGTACTGCGAACAGTAACGCGGTTATTTTGGCTAACGACACAAGCTAGCGTCAATGTTAACAGTTACTTTCAGTTAACAGGCTAGCAAAAGCTACCGCAGCGTCGTTACCAACCGACGTTTCATCGCGTAGTTTTTCAAAGTGAACGAAACGCTAATGTTGAGTTGTTTCCTTTCATCGAGTGGGTCACTTAGAACTCAACGCCAAAAGGCGACATGGACACAGAAGCGAGCACTTTGTCCGTTCTGAATTAGTAAACACGGAACCTTGCGCCGAATGATTTGGTTTCAGTTGATAGTCAGTGGCTGCGTTAGCTCGTGCGCAGAGCTGGCCTGGACTCACCGTGATGTTGCAGTGAATGATCAGCAGCTTCTCTCCGGTTACATTGAATTGGCAACTGAGTTCGTCCGGTTTCCAGTCTATTATTCTGAATCGTTCGTGGTTTGGGTCAAAAATTGACTCCAAAAACTTCAATTCGGCCTTCAGCCCCGAAACCGACATCTTCTACTCATCTCAAACCACCAGGCCGCTGGCAGAGGGGAAGTCGGGGCGGGATGTGACCGCGCAGTCGAGTCGGTGTACACGGATCTCGCATGTTAGCGTGAGAACAACAACAAAGGGCTGGAGGGTGAGGTTCATCATGCGCCCTGTCAGGGCCGTCTGACAGCTCTGACACAACCACTAGTCTTTTTGATTTAAATGATTTTTAAAAACACATTTAATATCAGTTTATTCTTGTTTTAGGATTTTATTATTACGCTCTTATGATTGAATTTGACACAAATTTCATTGTGCCGTAACCTTCAGGAACCCATAGGCCTAAAACAAAATGAAAAATTCTATATATAATGAATATGTATGTAATAAGTATGCAATGTGATGTAAGCAGTTGCTAATCCAGGCTCGCTTAGCCTATCAAAAAACTTTCTCAAGTGAGCAACTGAAGGGCCCCTGACCTTCAGGGCCCCCAAGAGCCCCACATCCACTCTATGACAGTTTTTTTTTCTCTTTTTTCCCCCTTCTTTCTTCTTTCTTCTTTTTCTTTTTTTTATGACAACTCATCTTATATTTTAAATGATGTCTTATTGTTACTCCTTGTTTTATAACATTGGGCATGTGCACTTTATGCCTTTATTCGTTCATTTTATTAACTGCTGGATTTTAGAAATGTTTTTAAATGTCTTATTTGTTGCTGTTTATTCAATTCTGTATTTATTTTGCCAGGATGTTGATGCCACTGACGTGTCTGTCTTTTATGTACAGTCCTGTCGGTGTATGCCATGTTGTACTGCAATGCAGCGATATGTAATATGTGCCCAAGACAAACTCCCTTCGGGGAGAGTAAAGTTTATCGATCTCAGTGAACTTTAAGTCTGTCTTGTCTTATCTTATCTTATCTTATCTTATCTTAATTTACAATATGAACTGAGTCCTGCATCATAACATCACCTGATGGTCCTCCAGTTTTCAAACACCTTAAATTTTCATTTATAGCCTATCTTATGTGATTTTCGGTTTCTGGTTCTGGTCTTGTTTCTAGGTCTCTAAATAATAAAACTATCATCTATTAAGTGTTGTGTGTTTGAGGGGATTTTGTGGGCAATAAGATCCTGGCAGCAAACAGTTGCTGGGGGGCAAAGATAGGTTAATACAGCCATGATGTAGGCAAAATGAAAGGCATTGCTTAAATATTACTTCATAAGTGTTTGATTTCCAGGCGAGTTGTTCATTAGCTATGAATTAAAGCTCAGCTTTTCACCTTTCATAATTCATATTAATCATATGAACAGTAGCAGTTATGTCACCATGTGAGCTGAACTCTTGCATTATTATCAAGGACTACAGTAGAAACAAATCTTGGGTTAAACTGTGAGTTAAATTGGGTTAACTTTATCACTTTCAAATACACATAAACATATTATGTCAACAGCTGCAGGTATGAAACATCATCAATAAGACCTCAGTTTATCTTCTTTTTAAAATGCAGACTCTGATTTTATTAATAATCCTGACAGAGTCAACCCCAGTTTAATGCCCCCTCCCCCCTGCAGGCATCTTTGTATAGAAAAATACACGTATCTCATGTTATACAATTTAAACCTAAGTCAGAACGAATGAACAAAATTACCATATCATCCTCAACGTGCAAACACAGATAACTATGTTCACAAACACATGTAAATCTAAAAGGGAATGTAAGGATGTAATATAAGTGATCTCACAGTCCTGCCGATGGTTAACATCCAGATAAATGCGTTTACTGACACAGTGGTGTGAAGTTGTGTACATTACATATAAGCAATGATTTTCAACCTGCAAAATCTCAGGATAGATGTGGCAGGTGAATTATTAATCAAGCAAATACAAAATAATATATTTTTACCACAAAAAAATATGTTTATTGGTTTGCGTTTTTTTTTTTATTTTGAATTTTTGCTTTAAAATTTATATATAATTGTTGCATTCACTGGACTGTTAATATGGTTTATACAAACATGAGAGCAACTTGCAAAATGTGTTGGATTTGCTGTTAAAGCTCATGTTTAATAATCAGCCACAGTTTTCTTTAATCTTTCTGTACTGAACAGGTTATGTGAAGGTTTGTGAGTCGAACATGTTATTTTCTGTGCATGATTTCAGGACATGTAGCAGAAAGTTTATAAGCTCTACTCAGATAAACAATCAATCACAAGCAATGTGATCGTAATTGCACTGACTTGGCACTAGATGGCACCACAGATAAACATGTTCTGCTCACAACCAAACATGAACTTGTTTGTAACAGTGCATTGAACAGTTCACACACACACACACACACACACACACACACACACGTTATGACAGAGTTGTTATCTGCAGCAGATCATCACACACCTTCTTTTACAACAGAGCTGAACAGAAAACATTACATGTAGGTCAGCTACAAGCAAGCTGCTCATAACTTTGCAGGACATATGAGGAGGAGCACTGACCACTCACACACTTGAACTGACACACTCAAGTTTGATTACCTGTCCTGTGTCAGTGGATTTAGGTAAGTGCTAATAAAAAGCTCCATTATTATAACATGTAAAGAAAATGCAGCCATGGAAAGTCTGTTGCATTTAAATATGACTTAATGATTTAATGGTGGAAAAAGCAGTCTATCAATAAAAGAATTCAGTTAAAAATACTTTGCTGCTGTAAGTTTGATTGTATTATCAGCAAAATTTACATTAAGTTTCAAAAGTAAAAATACTGCAGTGAAATGTCAACAGTGACATAGAAATCAAGTTTTACATTAGATAGATTCGTCAGTGAGTACATTGTATTTTACTCTCGTACCAGGTTGAGGGAGAGTTAAAACTGCTTTAATACAATAAGGTTGTTTATTCTGGTTTCTAACTTATCTGAGGGGTCATGTGATGATTAATGGGGCCTGTAAGAAACAAACAACAACAACAAAAAAAAAAAAAAACCAAAATTCTGCCATGTTAATCAGTATTCATCTTTTATTTTTTGTAAAATATTTGGTGATTTGACCCCTCTGGCCTCAAGCAATCTCTCAAACAAGGCAACGGGCTCAGCAACGGGTTTAATCTTTAACAATATGATGTCTTTTACAAGCATATCATCATATTTTTAGGTAACACTTTATTCTGCAGTAAGTAACAAACTGTAAAATAATATAATACATTTCATATTATAGTAAACATGATAGAAAACACGTGCAAACCAGGCAGGCAGAGCTCTCATACTGATGTTTTTGTGTACATTAAGGCCTCTGAAGAACGTCAACATGAAGGTGCCTCATTCATCTCTGCTCACCTTTGCTCTGCTGTTTATACAACTATCCAGCACATGTGGGGGCAAAATCCTGGTGTTCCCATTGGATGGAAGCCACTGGGTAAACATGAAAGTACTCGTAGAGGAACTGCATGCCAAAGGCCACAAGGTCACTGTGGTGCGGGCGTCTGACAGCTGGTACATCAGTGAACAGTCTCCTTTTTACACCTCTGTCACCGTCACCAGCCCAAACGGGTTTGAGCAAAACTTTGAAACCTTTTTGTCTCGGCAGCTGGAGATCCGGCTCCGGCGTAAGCAAACCTCTCTTTGGTCTCGCATCAGGAATCATATTGAGATGCATCAGGTGACCATTGACCAGTTCTCTCACTTGCATAAGGGAATGAGTGAAATGGTCGCTCACATGTTTGAAGATGAAAACCTGATGCAGTCTTTGCATAAAGCTAAATATGACGTGGTTCTGACCGACCCAGGCATCGGCGGGGGGGCAATGCTGGCCCGTTGGCTCCAAATTCCCCTTGTTTTTAATGTCAGATGGACCATTCAAGGTGAGGCTCATTTTCTGATTGCCCCCTCACCTCTGTCATACATTCCTTTCACTGCAACAGAGTTGACCGATAAGATGACCTTCCCTCAAAGAGTGATCAATGTTTTGAGTTATCAACTTGGGATGTACACACTATCACGCATCACTGAACCTTATTACAAACCGATAGTCCAGAAGTACTTTGGTCCTGATGTGGATTACTCAACGTTTTCTCTGGATGCTGATATATGGCTCATGAGAAATGATTTTGTCTTTGAATTTCCACGTCCGACAATGCCAAACATAATCTACATGGGCGGATTTCAGTGCAAGCCCCCAAAGCCGCTTCCTGCAGACCTGGAGGAGTTTGTCCAGAGTTCTGGAGACCATGGGGTCATTATTATGACCTTAGGAACTTTAGTTGCGAAACTTCCTCAAGATATTGCTGAGGAGATTGCTGCAGCCTTTGCCCAGCTGCCTCAGAAGGTTTTGTGGCGGTATATGGGGCAAAGACCTGCCAGTTTGGGCAACAACACATTACTTGTTGACTGGCTGCCCCAGAATGACCTGCTAGGACATCCCAAAACAAGAGTGTTTGTGGCCCACGGTGGCACTAATGGGGTTCAGGAGGCAATTTACCACGGAGTTCCTCTGGTTGGACTTCCCTTGTTCTTTGACCAGCCTGATAACCTCTCCAGAGTCAGAGCAAAGGGAGCAGCTGTGATAGTGGATATCGCCACGCTGGATAGACACACATTCGCAGATGCCCTGATGACGGCCCTGTATGACTCCTCCTACAGGGAAAACATGCAGCGGCTCTCAAGGCTGCACCGGGATCAGCCCATGAAGCCACTGGACCAGGCTGTGTTTTGGTTAGAACATGTGATCAGGCATAAAGGAGCTCGTCATCTGCAGTCACAGTCCCACAAAATGTCCTGGTTTGTTTACAACTCAGTAGATGTCATCGCTGCTTTGTTGACAGTTGTGTTGCTCATAACATTTATCTGCATTTCAATCGTAAGGTTACTGTGGAGATTTGTTTTTCCTGGGAAAAAGGTAAAAAATGAATGAGATAACAAAGTGTGTGTGTGTGTGAGACATCCAAACCTTACTGAACATTAACCCAGCATGTATGTTTGTGTGTCATGGTGCTCAGTTTGGCAGCAAATAAAAAAAAAGTCTGTGACACTTTTTAAATGCATAAAATGTGAAAAATAACTTACCTGTTAACATTACAGCTTAAACCCCAACTATGCAGTATTTGTTCAAGTGTAAGTGTAAAATGTGTTTGTCTGCATCACAAATACTACAATAGTTTTTGTCAGTGATTTAGATTGGAGTGTGGGTGTGTGTGACTATACCTTAACACACTCTGTAAGTGTTTTTGTTTGTTTTGTTTGTGACAAAAGATCCTACATGAATAAAGGCCCAAATTTACTTAAAAGTTAATAAATTAGGAATATATATGTGAACTAATGGACTTGTAAATCAACGTAAACATGATCTGAATGATTGTTATTAAAGTTTTTTTTTTTCTTTTTTCTAAATTCTGCAGTCTGGTTTGTTGCTATGGAGCAAAAATGTGGATTTCCACTTAAAAACTTAAACAAATAAAAAATGAAGTAACTTAAAAAAAATTATTAATAAAGACACAAAGCTAAATATTTGTCATTTAACATATTTTTATTTAATTGCGTTACAATTAACGCCTTTAGAAAAAGGAAATACACATTACAAATGAAAATGACCTGGTATTACACTTTGTGTTTTAATTAGACAATTTAAATCTTCCATACACAAGGACAAAAGTTTCATAAACACTAATACATACATTCTTAAATGTCAACAAAGAAGAGACTAAAAGCAAGTGTTAATAATGCAAAGCTGCTAAATTTAAAAAAATCTGACGAAGCAAACTGATTTTTTAAAAGAAGCATTCTTAAGCAAATGGTAGAATACAATAACTTATGCAACTTCACTTCATGATCCTAAAACTTTTTAAGGGCAGTTTTAAGACCTTCTTAGTCTAAATAATGACATTACTGACTAATATGTTTCCTTATTATGTTATCCACACTAACATCACAGCCACAAATGTCTCCATAGCAAAAGACAACAGAGCAAATGTGAAGTTAAGTGCAGAAAAGAAGAGCACACTTTCTTGTCTTGATGGAAGAAAATTTGGGATGTTTCTGTGTGTGACTCATTGCTTTGATGTGAGGCTTTTTGCCTGTTCATGTTGGACTGCTTGTTCAGTCCTGCTCTGTGTCCTGAACATAAGGCATAACTAGTATTTGTAGTGTACTTTGACTGCCCCGTGCCCCGTTAGGCGCAAGAGTGCAAGGGTCTGTTCAATGCTGCTCGCAGCTTTAATGCATTTTGAGACTGTTCTAGCCCCGTCATATCAGTTTACCACTTAGTAAAGTGGAATCATTGAGGAGTCCATTGCAAAAAATGTGGGCCAAAGCTGACTTGGCATTATTACTGTGTGTTCTTCTTGATAACTTGTCCACCTTCTCACCTTGTCCTTGCATGCTTTTCATCTCCATGGACTCCTTATTGTCCTCTGTCCTCGTCTCTCTTCTTGGTGCTGCTTATCAAAAGGCAAACATGATAACAAAACATTACATTCATACAATTAAAGGTAGGAAGATGGGTAAGAATCAATATTTATTTATGTTTTATTTGCATATTTGATTGCTGTGGTGAACTCACTAAGGCAAAAATTATTTATGATCTATTTCTCTTACCTAAACATGAGAGTATTCGTGAGAACAACTTTTGCAAATCCATTTACTGAAAAACATTTTTTGACATCACATTTTACAGAGACAACATTGTATGCAAATGGTGTTATTCTACCAGATAGAGAAACAATGTTACTACCTTACTAAAATAATAAAGTGCATGAGCTTGTTAGTTGGCAAGAGTGCAATGCGGACAGCTAGCTCAGAGAACAAACATTAGCCAAAGATGATTTTTGAAATTTTAAAGGAAATTTGGCTGTGTGTTTATTTACTCTTTGTTCAAGAGATATTTAATCTGCTTGCTCCACATTCAAGGTCTCTTATGATGAGGCATGTGCTTCTTAGATGGGGCTGTCTGCTTGTCTGTCTGTTCCCAGGAGGACAGCTGAACTCAGGAATGTTCTGTCCAAGGAATATTCTCCTTATGTCTTTAACTGCCATAATTAACTGTTTATACAGTCTATGGTTCCATCTCTGAGGGCCCTTGAGCAAGGCACTAACACCAATCACTCCAGTGGAGCTGCTCAGTGACTGCAGACAAGACTGGCATTGCACTGGGCAGCCTCCAGTGTGAATGTGGTGCTGTATTTAGTGTGATCAGGGTGCCCCTGAAAAAGAGACTTAGCTCTCAGTGGCGCCCCCACCCCAAATAAATAAAGATTTAAAGAAAAAAAAAGAAAAGAAACTTCGCTGAAATACACTTAGAACTGCCTGTTTTTTTTCCACATACTGACGTTTGCACAGGTTAAACTAAACCCTCATAAGAGATACTCAAACCTATTCTTAACCCATTCTTATTTTCCCAAAAATATTAAGGTTCTCATAGTGAGGTAAGCCTATTATTTATTATTAGCTTCTGCCATCTTCTGTCTTTCTTTAGACAAGCACAACACTGCTTCCTGCAGTATACTCAACTCATATTCAAGGCCTAAATAATTTGATTCACTACTAACCTAACAGTCAAATTATTTGGACTTTTCTAACAAAGAAATTGCTCACCTTTAAGTGGCCGCTTGTGTGATTTGCTCAGAGTTGGAGTACAGCAGAAGCAACGGTCTTCCAATCCTGTTGACAACGACAACTATGCGGTGGATTTTCTCTTACCACATCAATATTACAGCAAACTTTTATAGCCTTTTATAGCCTTACTTTTTCTATCAGTCACTACATCATATAGACAGTAAAGATTTAGGACATATGGCAGCATGCTTTATGACAGAGAGAGGGTTAAAAACTGTTAAGTTCAGGCTTGGACCCAAAAGCAGTACACAGCATTCCAAAAACAGAATTACATTATTCACTGTAGTTTGTACTTCAGTGTAATTGTCAGCTACAAAGCTTTTTTTTAATCCTTTGTCCTTGGGTAACAATGCATTACAGTACAATTTAAAACAAAAAATGTCATAAAATATAAAGACAACAG
Organism: Naso annulatus; assembly: GCA_029783625.1. NCBI lineage: Eukaryota > Metazoa > Chordata > Actinopteri > Acanthuriformes > Acanthuridae > Naso > Naso annulatus. Next base: position 18,703,982 of record JAPZDX010000022.1, read on the forward strand.
CTACAAAATATAAGGGCAGTGCCAGAGATAAGGTAGTAAAATTATTTATGATTGCACGTTTGGCCGGCTTTAAATCATATCTTCATTTTATGTGTTGAGGTTAATGAGTGTCTTCTCTTATCTCAGTGGGGGCTCTTATCTCAAAGGGTGGCTGACTGAAATGAGTTTGCCCAAACTTGGTACATCTGCATTGCACTGGACAGCCTTGACAGGGAAACTTTTATTTTAAACCAGAAAATGTTAACTAAGAAGAAATTAAAAGCAAACTTTAATAATACAAAGCTGCTAATATTAAAAAAAATCTTGAGGAAGCAAACTGAGTGTTAAAGTTAGATTAGAAAATGTCAAAAATGATCTTTATGAAGAAAAATACATCTACTGAATTGTTTTCAGTTATGTTGTGATTGTTCATTTTTTTCAGAACTTGATTATTGGCATGATATAGACAACGTTTAAAATTATTTGCATTATGTTCACTCTCAGATGCGCTGGCATGAGACATGCTTAAAGGGTAAATTTCAAACACATTTCTTTTGATTTAACCAAACAATGACATTATTTTATTTTATTCTAGAATGGCTGAGTTGATTGCCAGATTTGCTCCTATTGTTTTGTCCACGTGATAATGCTGATCAACATTTTTCTTCACTTTATTAAGAAATTTTAATTTAATTCAACAAATTATTCATATGGTAATAATTTTTTAAAGCTGCAAAGTTCCTAATTTTTGTTGTTGTTTCCAATTACTTCTTTTCATCTGTTCTTTACATTCTTGAACTCCCAGGTAACAAGAACAAGCATGATGCTGGATATTTCTTGATGCAGGATTAACAATCTTGATCTTGCTACTTCTTTTTGTAGTAGTTCTGGCAGACCACACATGCTAATGGTACAGTAAACACTGTGGTTAACACAAGTCCAGTGATCTAAACCACAGCGGAAAGAATACACAAAGGAAAAGGAAAAAGGCTGGTCATCAACTCTGTTAATCAATCAATTTTTGCAGAATTTTTGCATTTTTTGCCCTCCATACTCACATCATGGCTCTAATTGGTTTGTTTGAAGTTTGGATTGTTGTTCGGTTGGTTTACCAATGATGCTTCTCTGCAACTTTTGGACAGATTACTGTGAAATATTGTTCAGATATTCATGGTCAGTTGAGGACAAATCCTGCTGACTTTGGTGATATGCTATTCCTTTTCCGAGAGGTCAAACTGTGCTTATTCTGTGAAACCTCTCAACCTCTACTAGATAATCTGGTACATTTGGTGAAGACATTCATGCTAAGATTTTGGAGAAACTCAAGCACCACCATGAGGTTGATATTTGTTTATATTTGTTTGTTTGTTTGTTGTAATATCTTTCAACATTTGGATGCACACGTGCATACCCTCCTCAGGGTGAATTGTAATCAGTTTAGTGATCTAACTTTTCATCTTGTGCCATCATCAGGTCAAAATCTGTTGTTGCCCAATATAGCGCTAATTGTCTTATGTCCGCATGCTAACATGTTAAACAAAGGAGGTTAACATGGTGGAATGTTGCATGCTAAACATCCATGTTAGCATTGTCGCTCTTAGCATGTTATCATGCCACGGTTTGCATTTAATTCAGTGCTCCTATGCCCAAGTATAGCTTCACAGTGCTACTGTGGCTGTAGGCTACTTGGGTTCTTTTCCAGTGCCAGTGTGAACCTGATCTGGGAAGGTCCAGATTTATTTGCAATTTCATGCACCATAGGTGGTGCTCATGTGGACTGGGCAAGAGGATTCATTCATACTAAACAAAGGTCTGCATCAGTCTGGCCATAACTGACATGCAGTGTGCAGAGTGCAGCAGAATAAACAAAAGACAACAGAAGAAGTCTTAGTGGCTGCATTTCTTTTCTTTTGTCATTTTTAGCCAGACTGATGTTACTAATATTGCAGCTACAACAGAGACAACAGGAGAAAAAAATAAACGTTCTACCAAAATGAAGGAGAGCACATTCTTACCCGAGTGGGACGTATTATATTCTTTGTTGTTGTTGTTACTGAAGGAAATGAGAAATCTTTCAGTTTGGAATGCGGCTGTGAATCAGTGTATCTACAGTAAAACTAGTGAAGTCAAAATATTGCTCTTTTCACACACGTGACAGAGCAAGTGCAGTTGGCGCACTTTCAAGGCGGACTGGTCACAAATTTTGGGCTGCACGGGAATGTCCGCAGAGGGGTCTGCACGGACCCTCGTGGACATGCAGACGTGGAAAGAATGAATTGGCCTTATGGTCGAAAAGTCTGAATTGGCCTTACTGTGCCTGGTGCCTTCCAAACCTTCTTTCTTTAGAAAAGCTGACACAGATTCTGTCCACAGATCTAGTTCAGGTGGGGGGTCACTTGGGAGGAATGAGATGCACAGGGTGCAGATGGTTGCTTCATGTCTGAGCTAAAATAGATAAAGGGTGTTGGCTTGTCAAACCTGCAGTCAGACCTTATTCAAATGAAAACAGGCATTGCAGTGAGTGTGGAAAGTAAAGAAGAAAAAACTCCACGGTGGAAACAAAAGATTTAGAGAATGAAAAAAGTCTGTCAGTGAGGAGTGCAGGATTTCTCTGACACTGTGACGTCTCAGCCTTATTTATTTCTCTTTGTAGTAGAGATGCAAGTACAACAATTATCTATCACAAAAATAAAAATAAAAATGATTTAAAGCAGGATGAAATATGGTGGTTCAGGCTAAATATTGCTTACTATACTTTTATTATGGGAAACACAGTAGCTCATTCTCCTCATACTGTATCTGATCTCATTCAGAGAGAATGTATCATGCTGTTGTGTAGGATGTGGCAAAAGACACAATGGCTCTTCTGTTTCCTGTGAGATATTACATCATACTCACAGTGACATTTCAGTGAAAGATTTAGGACAACCACATGTTTTTTTACTGCAAAACTGAAGGTAAAAAACATGCACTGCATTTAGATGAGTCGGTCAGATTAGAGGGATAACATTGGTTATTTTTCCTCAAAAACAGTTTACACACTGTCAGAAAATATACATAGTTTTTATATATGAAATGAAAACAAATGCATTCTAAAAACCATGTGCAAATAGCAAATACAATTTACTTGGGTGATGACAAATAAATAAAGGAACAGAACATTTTGCTTCAGATGATTTATAAACCATGAACAAAAATCCTTTCCATATTAATTCTTTCACTGGATACTGACTGGAAAGATTTTTAAAGTTAAGAAAGTCAGGTGCAACCTAAGACAGAACATTTTTCAAAGTAAGATGTCAATGTTTTAACTCAGTTTTGAGGGATTACGGTTGTTTCAGAGTACATGTTGTGGGATTTACTGGGAAAAATGTAAAAAAGATCATTTTGAAATACTGACATCAATCAAGTTTAAAAGCTTAAAAACTAAAAAATTGAAACATCTTTTGTTAATTCAGAATTGAATTGTTCAGATTTTGCACACAGCAACAAACTTATCTAACTGATTAGCTTTCATCTTCATTTTTCAGAATTAAAAATAAAATTATTTTCATTGTTTCAGAATGTTAAATACATGTAGATTTTTTTAAAATTATAAACTACATTGTTTATGTTTGTTTATTTTGGAATACATAATTAAAGAGTGATGTAAATGTAATCTGGTGGAAGAAAAAAAAAAAAACAGATTAAAGTTTTGCCAACCTGGATATTGACCCTGAGAATACTTTGGGAAATTAATTTGTCTTGAAGAAACAAAAATCTTTCAGGTAATTTCTCCTCTTCAAGTCTTTGTATTCTTCGTCTTCATCTGTTGTGCTTTCAGCTGTGGGATCCTGAAAAATTTCAGATCTTGAAGGACATTTGATCTTAAATTCAACATCTCTTCCTCTTAATACTTTTAAATATTGTCAGGATGAAGGCAAGAACCACATTTAATGGAAAAGTCACAGATGAAGGCTATAAGTTGGCATACTGCGTCAGCTGCTGTGGTCACGCCCTTCCCATTCACTGAGACTTCTTAAATAGGAAGCTCTGTGATGACTTTTTATTTTTAACTCTGCATGTATTACTGTGTGTGTTTGGCCCAAAGGCTGCATGTTGTGAGCAAAAAGTTGTGATGCATTGATGGTGAAACTGAAACTTGAAACAAAAAGTGGAGTAAAATTATTTTATGTGTCTCATTTAAAGTAAACCCACAACAAACACAACCATTTTAGTATTTAGAAGACAGAAGGTCAGTGAATTTTCAGCTGGGCTCTGCATTCGGTTTTCTCCACTGAAGGAGGAGTCCTCAGGGCATATGATCGTGTTTTCTTGCACATTGCTTTCTCATGTTTTAATACCAAGAGGGTACTTTTGAAGCATTTCTTTAGGTCAGTGGACATAATAACCACTGACGTGAGTAAAGATGAGGACAAACCTTCAGGGCTCGTGGAAACCAACTGATCCTCTACTTTGTTTTATACAACCACATTTTTTGGAATTCTCAGCTAGCTATTTCCTACTTCCAAAGGTCAGTCCCTTACAGAAATAACTATTTGAAACATCTTATTGTCTCACTGTGGTGGCTGTGAAGGGCAAAACAAAATTACAAATTATGAAACAATTTTACAAAGCTTGAGAAAATTTACATTTTGGATAACGTTTTTACATTTTATAAAACAAAATTACACAGCCTGAGGAAAACACCTTTACCGAGGACA
>JAPZDX010000022.1:18802836-18813986 GCA_029783625.1 Naso annulatus
GGTGCCCTCAAAGGTGCAGTAATGAGTTGTGAGAGACTGTTGTTAGTTCGTTTGTGATCGAGAGAAAGAGACCGAGTTCGGTCTACACCGGTTTGCATTTTATTTTTCCTTTGCTTGAAGCGTATTATCCATAGAGCCTCATACATCCCTGGTAATAATAACTGTTTGGGCTGTTATGCACATACACGGGTGTGGTTGCAGTCTAAAGCTGTCTAGGCATAATACATTTATTGGTAGAAATTAGAGTCCGACAGATATGGGATTTTTGGGGCTGATGCAGATATTTGGTAGTAAGACAATCCTAATATGCGATGTATCGACCAATATTCTATATATAATATTTTGGACGTGATCATCAAATACGTATGACAAATAGATGTAATGGAGGCAGAATATCTAACAAACTTTATTCCAAACATCAGTGCACCAAACGATAAACACTCCACCTATTACCAATTAAATAATGGAGCACCCTCTGCTGGACAAATTACGTGATTACACAATTTTAAATTACTAGTCCAAACATTTTTTCCAGCCTTAGAAAACAGTTTTAATATCAGCACGTATGAGAGAACATAAATGTTGACACCAGTATATCTGGAGTAGATCAATATCAGCCGATAACATCGGCGAATCGACAAATCGGTGAGGCCCTTGTAGAAATGCGTATCCTCTGCAGCCCCGCCCTTCTGTCCATATATGGTCACCTTGAGCTCCAAAACCCCCAGATGGCTGTGGTCATACTGCCAAACTCGAGACTTAAAAGCAGTGCTCCACAAACTAATGGATGGCGTCGTCATGGCTACTCAGTCATCTGTTGGTTATACGGTTTACCTGCTTGTGAAGTTAAGCTAAAAAGCAGTTAAGGAATTCTCATTATCATTGCTAATTGGTTTGTTGGGAGTATTATAGTACGCAGCCTACAACCACACACAAATTTATAGATTTTATCTTATGTTTGCATGGATTTTAAAAAATGAGTCCTTTTCAGTTTGCACTAAATTCCTCTACAGATACTTTGAGGTCTTTTGCAGATGAATTGGTTAGTGGAAATGTAACTCTTACTCTCTTTTCACTCTAAAATTACATCCGTCTTTATAACTTCTTTACCTACTCTTTGATTTATTTCATCAGTCAAACATCTTGAAGACCTGGATGTTTGACTGCCATGCTGGAGGGCTATTGTTCCTCATTGTTGCATGGGCTGGGGGGTGGACCCAGTTCTCTCTCCGCTCATAGCACAGCGAGAGGCCAGATAAATGATCTTGACTTAATCAAGTGACTAAAGGCCAAATAATTTAAATTGGATTAAATATTTGCACCCCCCTGCAGTTGCATTGAAAGTCTGAGATGGATAACTTTTCCAGCTGAATGATTTTGATAAAGCTCACTGTAAGCGGTAGCTCTGGTAATTTGGAACATTTTAAATAAAGTGGACTGTTCTTCTGTTTTCTATACACTTTTCTTTAACAGAACTACTTTAATAAACTAATATGCATTGACCAGATTTTGTAATTGTAGTATATATAATCATCTCAAAGCCTAATAAAAACTTAGCAACAAAAGAAACCTCTCCCTGACCTACATACTGAACACTATCTGCATTCCCAGAGCTGAATGTGTGAAAACTCTGCAAGCAATTAACTGAAGGCTCTTTGTTAATAGATCCACAGTAGGTCTCACTTGCTAATCAATAAAGGGGGAAGGGTTTTATTTCCACTTGATGGTGAAAAGACTGGGATGTTTACCTACCGAGCCTTCTGTGGGGGGAGTAAACATCCTTCATTAAAAATTCTTTTAATGTGTCAGCAGCTCTGCCATCAACAGCAGCAGAGTTTTGTCTGTAAAGTGAAAACATTTTATAGTTAAACAGCTTAAAACAGAAATAAGAAATAATTTACAGGGACAAATGTTTACAGGGGGTCCTTTACAAAAGTATTTGCAAACCAGAGGTACTCATACCCCATGAAGTCACTCACTTCCCCAGCCGGAGGTAGAAGGTTCCCACAGGGCAAGTAATTAAAAAACAGAAATTAGCCTCCAGTTTAATTTAGAATAATGTATCCTCTTTAATCATCTTACATTTGTTACTATCAAGAATGTACGAAAGCAAGTAAAACAGTTAAAACAGCTAAAAGTAAGAATAGGCTAATAATCGTAATCGTCATCTCAGAGTGATGGACAAGTTTTAGCTAAATACCAAAACAGTTAGCTAAGACGAAAGGACGAGTAATGGAAACAGCTAAAAAGTAGCTGCAGTTATCTGACAGCAATGGATCTGAAACGGTAAGCCGAAAGTAATGGACAAATGTTTAAAAAGTCCACACTACAGATAAAAGAAAAACGATTTTACTGTAACAAAATCCACTTCCATGAAATTATTGGGTCACACTACTACTTTTCATTAAAAACACATAATTTGAGATGGCTGCTGGGAAACACATGACAACAAACGCTGGGAGCCACTGAGTCACGATGTCATGCAGCTGTTTTCTGTGTCAGCATTTGCAGTTTGTATTTTATCTTTACTGTAAACACGAGGAGAGGTACAGTTAAACAGGAAGAAAACAGATTGTTGGTTCCCATTTAACATGGTGATAAAGTGTGAAATGACCTTTGACCCCAGATTGGAACAGCCTGCCAAGCCAAACATTTAGTGAATTTGATTATCTGTTAAAAGTCCAAAATGACACGTTATCATGAGGAAAGACAGCCCGACCAAAAACTGTCCATTATTTTGATAAACCACATGCATGGTAAAGGCATTTGATCCTATCAAATACAAAAACATGTTTTGTTGTCAAAAATGCACGTTGTTGTTGAAATATTAAACAAGAGCACAGACTGAGTGGCGTGTGAGCCCGGCTGTTAAAAAGCCTAAAGAAAGTAAAAGATATAAAAGAAGATAAAAGATATCCAGAAAGAAAATGTGACATTTCATAAGCTGCAACTAAGTCAACAATAATCCTAAAATTAATGAATTGTAATGTTAGTGTTGATACAGATAAGAGCAGATAAAAAAAATATTGTCCACTTCATGTAATTGCACTGACAGAGATTCTCACGACGAGCGTCATCCTGAAGCTCTCTGTGCACATTAGCAGGACAAAAAAGCTCTCAGCAGGCTTTTCCACACAGTTGCACACGCGCTGCCCTTCACTCACATTTTTAACCTTTAACTGTCACGTAAAGGGGGAGGTGACGGTGCTGTGGCAAATGAGTCGATGGAAAAATGAGACAGAGGAGCGATCTCTTTATTGGCCAAGAAGAAAAGACTGTAGTCCATTTTACATGCCTTGTCTGTGTGTGTGTGGGTGTGCTTGTGCTTGCAAGTGTGTCTCTAATGTTCAGATGTACTGTTATTCAGAACTTTGTTTGGTATCCTGTTATTCAGAAGAAGTTTTCCACATGATACATTGACGCCACTGTAACGATGTAATGTATGTTAAATTAGGTACATGAGCATGAGACCTTCGTTTATCTCTTTTCTTACTGACATTCCCTTTGAAAAGTCTGCATTCATGTTGCACAGTGCAGCGAGATGCTACAGTGAAAACCTGCTAAGCTTCATATTGTCCTGCAGTAAATTATTTCTGTGCAGTTTTAGAATAAAAACAGGTGAGAAGTGCAGTTTGAGGTCCTTAAGAATAAAGTGAGGATGAAAAATCAGTGTTTGTTTGATTTTTAAAGATCTGTGTATGTCTGGTGGTCATGTTTGTTAGACCTGACAACAGCAACGGCTGAAACGTCGTCTGATGAAATACAGATTATTGCACCTGGAGCTTCAGTGTGTGTCTTCCCTCAACCAGTGTTCTGTTCCGCCACCACCTCATTGAAACTATCCACCGTGTGCGTTTTCTCTCCTTTTACATGTTTGGTGGTCAAAATAGAACATAACACCATCCACAGTATTGTGCCCTAGGGCCTGACCGATAGGGTGTTTGGAGCTGATACCCATATTAGTGTGCAAGAAAATTCAGATGTAGATAGGCATTCCATGTGTGCTGAGGAAGAGTACAACAGCACTGGGACTTTTAACTTAACGTATCACTCCGCCTTACAGGTGTTCTAATCACAACCTGTCAGTTGCTAGGTTACTTTGTAACAAACTGCACTAAAAGGATGGGCGTCTCTCCAGATTGTCATTAAATAAATCTATGTTCAAGGAGGAAAAAGAGAAGGAAAGAAGCAAGCTAAAAAGTTAAGTAGTTTTATTAAACTTGAGAAAACAGTTTTAAAGTTGGTGCATGTCAGAGAACACACACACTGGTGCAGGTATTTCTGCAATAGGCTGATATCAGCCGATAATATCGTCGTGCCTACTGTACCCATGCACCATGTTAATCCATTTTTAGCCTGAAATAGTTGAAACTGACTTATACGACTGCAGAGTGTTTTAGCCAAACTCTCCTCATTAATTCATCATATAAAACAGGCAAAGAGAAAAACAGAAGGACAAACGGTTCACTGATGTTTGTCTGTTTACAGCGAGGAAGCGCCATCTGGGCTGAGGAGAACGAGGGAGGAAAAGTCAGAGGAGAACCATCCAGAGACTTTGCCAAGGTCAGCGCATTTATGTGATGTTTATAACACAAAAAAAATGAGTAACAGTAGACCTGCATGTTTAATTTTATTTTCGACTTGCAGCTTTATGAACTGGATAATGACCCGCAGCGTAAGGAGTTTCTTGATGATCTCTTCGTCTTTATGCAGAAACGAGGTAAGATTCAGGGTTTCATCGCTGGGGTTTTACAAATCTGTTTTTAGTGATCAGCTGAGAGAGCTCTTACATGTGGCACTCACTGCACAACTTATCTTTGAATCATATAAAAGGTTGCTTGCTGCTTTACAGCATGCTTTTGTGTCCCTTTGTTGTTTTAGCTGCGTTACACTGTAAACTGCTGTATAAACCAGTTCTGCAGATTTATTCAGATCAGTGAAAATAAACCTCAGTCAGACAAACTGTCTGCAGTCTTTACTCGTATGTGGGCAAAGCTCGTAGTCGTGACAAACGTTTTGGTGTGGCCTTTGTTTATCCTAAGCATTAAGTAATCTAATTTCTACCACTGCTGTTTTAGCCTCCTGCTTTAGAAAAATCAGGATTTGACGGGTCAGCTGTCGAGCCTGTGATTGGCAGGAACTGCTGACTCGAAAATCAACCCTCCCCCTTCACCTAAATCAATGCAGCAACCAAGCTGCTGTGCTCTAATTATCCCTATCCATCTGAAATAAGGTTAATTAGAGAGGTCTGTTCACAGAGATTATACATGCTAAGCCATTTTAGTAAACATTAACCTGCGGTCCTCAAGTGGATAAGTGAGAATAATTGTTGTCTTCCTCCTTTACCAGTCCTTGGTAGCACTTATTGGAGACCCGTTTCCTTGCATGGAAACTTTCCACATGTAGAATTCAGAGAAAATGAGTGATTTCTTTGAATTTTTCCTCTCATTCATGCAGGAACTCCTGTGAACCGCATTCCCATCATGGCGAAGCAGGTGCTGGACTTGTACAGACTTTTTAAGCTTGTGACAGAGAAGGGAGGCCTGGTGGAGGTTATAAACAAGAAGATCTGGAGGGAGATCACCAAAGGTCTCAACCTGCCCACATCCATCACGAGCGCTGCCTTCACCCTCCGCACCCAGTAGGTGTCGCTATCATTTCTGACAGAAAAGCTCATAAAGGTGTTGAGTTGACAAAATGTGCTCCAGCATGAGGAAGAGTAAGTGATTATGTTGTCGGTACACAAAGTGAGTCGCACACGCGTGAAAATGTCCGCCATCTTGAACAGCTAGTCACGGCTGCACCACCGGGACAAACCTCATGTCACGATCTGAGTTTGACCACCTGAATCAGATTTAATATTTTAGAACTACATCATAACTGCATGGACATGCTAAGCTTGCACGAGCTTAGCCAACAAGAACGCTAGTAGCCAGCTGGAAGGCATTTAAATGACTTTGACACAAAATAAACTCAGAACACTGATAAAATGTTACTTACAGCTCGCGCTTCTCACTCTTCAACACGACAAAGTAACGTGGAAACAGCACCGTCCTTTAGCAGCAGTTTAGCCGTTAATCCAGCTCATGTGCTCGTTAAGGAAGTAAATAAATCCACACGGAATAAACCCACAAGAAACAGAAGCGCTCTCAACTTCTGTCTGGTGCTCGCCTCTTTAGGAAATTTTAACAAAGATAACTGTCCTTCATTCACCCGGGAAAAAAAATGAAAATAAAAACTCTTTATTGGAGCCATCTCGGACAAGGTTTACATCTTGAAGGCAGTTATGTGATCTAGTAAATAATGAAAAATGACCGTTCCGTGAATAAATGTATGTCAGTGTTTCTGCATCATTTAACCAAAATGCTGCTGAACTGACTGAATCATGACCGAAAATAAACTCACTAGCTTTGTTACCTTTCATTCACATTGGTTTAGATTGTTTTCATGTTGTAAGCACAACTCCACCTAAAATAACTCAATACTTATAATCAAAGACTCATCTTTAGTAAGTAAAATATACAAATTTCAGAACACTGAAATCTTGAGTTTGTGTTTTTTAAGTTCAAAGAGCGAACTTAAGTTGTAGTGAGTTAATAAGTTGTAATAGTAAATGAGTTAAAATGGGAACCCATTTAATAGACATTAAATGTTTGATGTGTCATCAGTGCATTTGCACCAGAAAATGTGACTCATGAAAATGTTTCCTTGTAGGTATATGAAGTATTTGTACGCGTTTGAGTGTGAGAAAAAGGGCCTGAGCTCTCCAGTCGAGCTGCAGGCTGCCATCGACAGCAACCGCAGAGAAGGTCGCCGTCCCAGCTACACCAGCAGCCTGTACCGCTACTCTCCTTCGCCGGGCTCAGCGCCACACGCCCTCCTGTCTTCACCGTCAATGCAAACCACCCCAACCGGACACAACGGCCTCAACACAGCTGCAAGCCCAAATCTGAAGAGAAAGACAGGTAGAGGGTAGCATGTGTGCATTGTTACCGTTTTAATACTTCCTAAATTTGATACCTGATCATGACGAGCTCTCCTGGAATCCGTTTTTTGTGTCATGGTGAACATGAAGGATTTAAGATACTGGTGACCTCTACATGCTTTGACCTAAACGTTTAGAAGATTAATTCAGAAAAAGGATCATTTCTTTGTTAAATATTGATGTAAGTTACATAGACAGGATTATTTTCAGGCAAATTATGAACTGCTTCCGTTTAATCTAAAGGAAAATGACCTATTTCCTTCCTTTTTGCTCTGATTTCATGATACGTCATTCTAAATATTTTCATGTTGATCTCTTTCCAACCAGATGAGATGTCAACCCCTGTAATACCCAGCCGGCTGCCCATGGCTCTGGCACTGGGGCAGCAGCAGCAGCTGGCTCAAGCTGCCACATTGGAGCATCTGAGAGAGAGGCTGGAGCGAGGAGCAGGAGGAGCAGGAGGAGCTGCAGCGGACGGTCCGGAGAAGAAAGCGATGCAGCTGGCCGAGGAGCAGCAGCGCCTCATCCAGCAGGCCCTCCAGCAAAACCTTCTGGCCATCGCCTCTCACTTCAATCCCATGAACCTCAAGCTTAACAATGGACACGGTGAGTTGCCCTTGCTGTTACGATACAGGCCTGATCATTACTTAACAGAATTTTTGGAAATTATGTTAGTGGCTGCATTTTCTTTTCTCACACAGAAAGAAAACAGGATTTGTCTCTGAGTATTTCCACCAATGGAGCCGCCAGTATCAGCGTATCTGTGGAAGTCAATGGCACTATTTATTCAGGTGAGGAGTTGGATATTTATAGAATATAAATATATCTATTTTATAGAAGCAATGGATTTCATAACAGCCATTACTAAACTAAACTAAACTAAACTAAACTGAAACTCCTCAGTGCAGCCAAAGCACGTCTAACATGACGACAGTCCGTGAAGGGGAATTCGAATGTTTGCAGTATAATTTAAGAAGTCAAACTACGGCTGAATTTCTTTAATTTGTGGCTCTGGTTATGGTGAAGATACACTTAGCAACAACAGGAAGTAAAATTCAGCAGCTCCTGTGTATGTAATTACAAAATTACACTTCCAACTGCAGGCCTGGCATGCATACTACAGTGCTTTCAGTTGCACATGTAAACACAGATTTTTTATTTTTTTAACACAAAGATTTTTCTAGTTTTAGTCAGGCTCTCTCATCTAATGTGTCTGAATTTTGTACTTTCTTGTCTAATTAGTGGATTAGTCACAACTGTGTTGGCAGTGTTGCATTTTAGTGAACAAACCAACTAAGAGAGTGAGCTACAGAGCTGCTTGTAGCTAAAAAGCTACGTGAATTCCCCCCATCTACATCCAGCCTTCATTCCTCCAAGGTAAAAACTTTAATAGGCTGCACCCAGCCATCGTGATATGACTGGCAAAAAAATGTACTCACCTGACCTGCCCAATGCGATGTGATTGGTTAAACACACACAGACAGACACACAGAAAGAGTAATCCTATGTCTCGCCAACCCACCGTCAGACTTCAGATCCTCTGGGGGGCGAGACAAAAATCTGCCTACCAGCATCTCTAAAGCTCAGTACGTTTTATCTTGTTTGTTCATATTCAACATTAAACCTAATTATAAAAACAACTGTTTTAGGTTTTACCTGTGGTATGTGCCAGACGCGGCCTTTGTCTTGGCTGGGAACAAACTCTTTAACAACTTGTCATTTTCACACCTTGGTTTGGTTTGGATTAAATTTTGGTTTAAACAAAGTAAAACCTGTTAAACTTGGTAAATTAAGAGATGGGATTTTTTGTTACCTTTGGACAGAGCAAGGCCGTGCTAAGTCTCCATGCTAAGCTAAGCTAGCCTGCTAACCCTAACATTAGGCCTATATGTTAAGACAAGTGAGTGTTGTTTTCTCATCTAACTCAGAGTAAGAAAGTGAATGAGCAGCTTTTTCAAAATGTCGAATCATTCATCAAATATTTTACTTCTTTTTGTATCTTGATTTTCTTGTTTTGTTTTGTTTGTTTTTTTATTTATTACTGCTAAAAATGACAGTAAATTCTTCCTAAAAGTCCATCTTAATGTTTATAACTTCTGCAATATGACAAGTTATGAAAAGTTAAATATATAAAAAGTCAGTCATATAATAAATTCTGTTGCTTTTAATCTTCTCTTTGATCTCTGTGCTGCAGGAACGCTGTTTGCTCAGAAGTCGGCTGCTCCCGTGGCTTCGCAGGCTGTAACTCCAGCGGGAACGAGTGGCTTCAGCGCTCTCTCCTCCTCACACAGTCCCTCCTCTTCATCCTCAACCTCCTCAAAGGGACCAAATTAAGGCTCAGTGGCTTTTGAATCTTTTGAGAAAAACGGTTACACAACATACCTCTCTCAAGCACAGTGTGAATTCTAGAGGAAAAGTCAGCTGGAACGTATGAAGGAAATCAGTTTAATTCCATTACTTTGACAGTGTATTGTGCTTTAAATTAGTCTTGTCAGGAGGATATTTATGTTTGACCTTAAAGGCTTCCAAAATGCCAATAATGAAGATTCAGTTCACAGTTTACCGTAGTGCCTGGTAGAATCAATGCGTAGTGGGATTGGTGTCTGAAGGGCTTTGCATGGTTTGTTCAGAAGTGTCTTTAGATCCAACACTAAACCTCTTTATGTGTCGCTAATCATGGAGCAGTGAGGTGCTGCTGATGAAGACCGAACGCCTTAGCTCCATGTCAGAGCTCCTGTCTGTGAGTATTTAGCTCAAGCTCATAGTTGAAACTTTTCACAGCAGCTTTCAGGGATTATCAACGCCACCCGCCACCACAGAAACCTTGTATCTGCAAGAATCAAATGGAGTTTAAAAGAGAATTGTGGCAGGTTTGCTGGATTTTTATTTGTTTAGTTTTGTTTTTATTTTTCGTGTTATTTCACATCTTTATTTTTTATTTAATAATTTGGTTTGACCTCAAAGTAACGAAACATTTATATCATGTCAGCTGTGAATCAAAGACAAAATATGAAGTTTTATGCAGGATGGATGTGATACAACTTTACCTCAACTTACTTGTAAATTGTCAGTAAGTTTTTTTCTTTGATTTTCCTCTGGACTCAGGAACTCATCACTGTTATCTCATTATATATTATTATATTGTGTTTGTATGTGACCGTAGTGACCTCCAGCTTTTGACAAGTGAACACTGAAACAGTGCTACCTCACTCTTCTAGAGAAATATGCAATACTGAATGCAGCATGTGTTGATGTAGCTGTCTGCTGAAATCCTCTGTACTTGGACAATCAAGTAAGCATATCATTGCAAAAAGAAGCCACTGTGAACTTGACATCCATAAAAAAGTCAGGATTGATGTTTAACTCTGTTTTGGTCTTTGGTTAACATAATTCTGGGACGTGTGACCAGGTGAAATAAAACAATCTTGTGTGCTGTAGAAACACTGTGTTTTGAATTTGAAGTCAATGTTTGTGAACTGCTCAGTGCTTCATGGAGATAAGTCTTAACATCATTATATGCTTCAAAATGCAAGCTTCTCCTATGTGTTACAGGACATGCAAATAATTAGTTTATTTTTAGGTTTTTCAATTTTTTATTAGTCTTGATATTCGACTTTCGGTGTGAAGAATTCTCTGCGTTAGTAGGTAAGTAAACATTTAACACCATGTGTGACAAAATAATTAAAAGTCAGCATCCACATATAAACTGTTTTTTGAGACTTCAACTGCATGCCAGTCTTTATCAGCGACTGAGTTGAAATAATTTTGTAAAACATATTGACCTGAAAGGGAAAAATGAAGATTTCAAAGTGCTTCACAGTTACAAGTGAAACTTCTAATGGTAGAAAGTAACTAAGTACTATTACAGAAGTCTTGATGTTATTTTTTATATATATAATTCTACCATCATAAAAGTCCAGTGACTAGGATTTGGAGGGATCTATTTAGATCAGAGATATGGAAAATAATATGCAGGTGCATGTTTTCACCTGTATGTAATTTACTTAAGATCAGAAACATTGACTTTTTTTTTTTTTTTTGCCATGTTTAGTAGTGAGTGAGCCAATATCAAAGCAGAAAAAAACATCCATGGCTTTGCAGGCAGGTGGAATATGAGTGTGAACTTTTGCAACAGCGCCACCCAATGGAAGACGGCATTACCAGG
>JAPZDX010000022.1:18874960-18885178 GCA_029783625.1 Naso annulatus
TTAAGTAGAAATACACTCACCAGGTACTCTGGATTTGTGTTAATGCAGATAACACTTCTTTATCAATGCCATTATACACTCTGCAGCCATGACCAGCCCTCCGACTCAGCATTTACTTACACTGTAATCCCTAACGTGATGTACCGTCCATGAAAATGATTTCAATTAATTTCTTGCAGTGGGACATACAGATTTTTCATTTGGGGAAAAAAAGAGCTCTAGTGCTTTAGTGGGATATGGACAGATAAGGTTGGAACGTGCACCCTGACAAAACAGCTCATCGTACACAAATTACCTGATTTTTTACTGACCAACAGCACAAAACCCGATGGCATCAGTTTACAATCACAGTGCACTTTTCTATTACTAAACTGAACCAGCCAGTTTTACGTGACATATGGTCAGATTGCCCGATACGGTGGGCCTTGGTGAACAGATTACCAGACAAATTTTACAGAGAGGTTAACTGACGTTATGTATTCTCAAAGAAAACTTTGCAACATATGCAACATCGTACAGGAATAAATAACTAAGTGTCTGGGGTGGATATAGCAGCACAATATACAGTAACTTACAGCTAAGTAGCTGATGTTACTACAGATGGTGCATTAGCAATGTGATTAAATGGCAAAGTGTAACGTAAACAACATATAACATTATCGTAGATATGACCGACAGCTTTGCAACAAAATTTGTGGAAAAGTAAGACTAACGTTACAGAGTTCTCCCTCAACCCAACATTTCCTACCAGCAACTGGCTAACTTTATTCGAACTATGAGTCAACTGAGGAGGACATTTCTGAATCCTGCGTTTCTTCTGATCAAAATATTTCCATTACTACTTTGCCTATAAAGCCCTATCTTTGACTACCAGCTCGGTGGTCCGGTGATAGCCTGGTGCGGTCAGCTAGCCTGTGATATCTCTGAGGTTTGGTAAAATGGCCCTGACCGCACCACCGTTAGCACAGACCATTGACTTAGCATCTTCACGCATTGCTAGCTACAGCGACGCGTGCTAACCTGCAGCTGGCCTCCCGGGCTCGTTAGCTTGTTTTTACGCTTCCAGAATCACCCACCTTGATGTTATTTATCCACAGGGGAGCTTGCTAGCGAAATGAACGAAACGGCCAAGTTGTTATTATTGTTGTGTTGCTTTATTTTCTCTTTCACTGTAGTGTGGGATCCGCCCCGCCGGCCTCACCGACAACTGAGACGGTTCGAAAGACGGAGAAACTCTTTATAAAAGCGAAGGTCCGTTTTCAGCTGTCTAAGATATGCCTGAATATATAAACTACAAAAACAGACATTAAAATAGCAGACATTTGGCAATAACGACAAAATCATATAAATTAGAAACGTGGTATTCATTTTTAAAATAACTGAAAAACTGCACCGCGATTAAACATTGTGAACTTGCTATTTGTGATCAGGCAATATAGTCTATAGCCTCTTGGCAGAAAATCTGCACAATCATTAGCTTTGATTAGGCTATCCCATCTTACCCTATGCCATATACAGTATTTTGTCCTGCAGCAGTTGTCCCATCCTGCTGTAAGCATGTGCTGGTGCACTACTGTCTTCCTGCATTACATTAAAAGACAATACAATCTTTGGCACATGAGTTTGAAGTTTAAGTTTAACATGAAAATGACAAAAGATGGCGGAGAAAAAACTCTTGATAGTTAAATTTTTGTAATATTTACATTTATAATTTAAAGTTTTATAATACTTTTGCAGATCCAAAAAGTACTAAAAACAAATATTCTTATAAGAACATGATTACGATATATCACCAATAAAAAATGTGCTGACAATAAATACAAAATAAACGGCCTAAAACTAAAATAGACTGCACAAAGCATGTGTAAATTGAGAGTGAAAGTCAAAAAGATGTAGGACTGTTTGGGTCAGTTGATGTGACCTGTCTAGATTGAACTATTCTGTCTAATAGATAATTTGAAGATGTTGAAGAGTAACCTATTTGGGAGGGTCAAGGCATATATTAAACAAATGTTCTAAATCTGTACCTCCAGTAATACCATTTGGTTAGAATTTGCTGAGACATTGGTCTACATGATAGGCTTACTATATGATTGAACTCTTCTAATAACTGATAGAAAAAACATTTTTTTCAGCAAGAACCTTGCTCTGTGCTGCCCATGTGGTCTGTCCCTTCTGGAGAGAGTGCTCATAAATGATGGATGTGAGATTAAACACTGAAAGATTATTATTATTAGATTAGATTATTATTATTACAAAATTGCTGGTTGAATTCTTGACAGGGAATTATTGTATATATATGAATAAAGAGTTTGCACGTTACACTGACAGAACCTATAATAACTGCAGCAAAATAGATATGCATATGTTGTGTTACAGCTGAGTCATAGTTGGTAGGACTCATATCCTTTAAAAGCTTATTGATGCAGGGTTTCATAACATTTCCTTGCTTAGTATTTTAAAGTCTCTGAAAGCTCCAAAAGTATTCTATAAAAATCAATATGTAAGTAGTGCCCTAATGTACTGTTCATATTTAGAACATAAAAATTACCTGCCAGTTTTTTTAATCTTCAATCCATCTGCATCCCCTGCGTCTCTGTAATCAGGACTCCAAGGTTAATAATCTCTGTACATTTTAAATAAAATTTCAGTAGCTAATGCCAATGTTTCCCATTTTGAGAATTCATTAAATCATTGTACTTAAGTAAATGGAAAGTTGCATAGTATGCAAGAACAAAACTTTTGCAGGGATCTGGTCCAAAATTGTTATTCTTACTTATACCAGTAGGTGGCAGCAAAGCTTGGATGTAAAACTCCCATTTGTATCAGTTCTCTCTGAAATGTGTAGAATTGGGCCTGCTATCAATTTACAGTTAACTGAGTGACAAATTTACCATCATTAGACAAAATTCATGGTTTTCATATTTCAGCACATATGCATGCATACATGCAAATACTGAAAGACAAAACTTGACCAAACTTACCACCACAAAACAATTAAACACATCTTTGACTATCTAGATTTTCCAGTATCTTTGGGAATGCTGATATGTTTTCCTATTTTAACTTCAGCATTGAGAACATATTTGACATCAGTGTCTGAAGAGAAGCAAAGTGACCCGAAGAATGTGAAACCCAGCTTTCTATTGTTTTGCCAAATACAGGAAGCAGTTAACATGGCTGCACAGCTTTTTGATTGCACTGTTCCACTGAAAGTGTTTTCTTTTAGGGATAACACTGATTATGGGAGGATCCCGAGGGTAAGTGAAGCTCCCTTTCAACGAGTGAGTCATTTCCGCAGCCTGTTATATTTCAATCAAACAGCAACACTGAACACAGTCCAGCAGCCATTTTCTAAAGGATTTCTAGGGTGGGTTCTCGTCTGACCTCTGACCTTTACATCTTGACATTTAAAACTGAATAAATCCCACAGTTCTCTTATTTAAACCTGTGTGGTTGTATCGAACCTCGCTAAACCTACAACACTTAGAAGGAGGGCATTGAAACAGCAGCTGATTATCACTTCACTTCAGATAAAGCAGGAAGAGGTCCTTTTGGCTATTGCTGTTCCACAGTTCATGCTATCGAAGAGTCAACAGTATGTCCAGAGTCCCTCTGTTTCAGGAAATAAGCCTGCAGGCCTGTGTTCAGAAAGTTCATGAAATATTGATAACCATCTTTGTTTCACTGCTAATTAGCAGAACTACTTAATGGAAAATCTCTAAGAATTTAGATGGAGAGATTTTGCATGTACACTCTGCCACAGCTCTGTAACTTGTAATAAAAGTAACACTAATTGTTGAATAACGAAAGCAAGGACCATTAGCTGTTCAGTCGAACTTCACTGTTGCTGTCTGTGCTGACTTTCATTTTCCAGCTGCCCTCAAATTCCACACAGCTTTCAACTCCAAAATGCTCTCAGCACCAAACAGGCAAAACAGGAAGCTGGACACGAGTGACACCACTTCCCAAAAGGTTTTCTACATTCTTAACTGTTTGCTGTCCAAATCCTACCTTAGACAGGAATAAACAAGAGAGAAACACCGCCTGTGTAGCTCATACAAAGCATAAATGATTAAATATTTCTAATTGTGACAGGAAGTGTGCACCTCCTTTCTGGTGACATTTAGGAAGCCAAAAACACAGATAACGGTTTTTACCAGTTTTACAGCCTAAAGACAACAAGATAGAGTAAGACTTGTTACTCGTATCGTACTGAAACATCTGGAGTAGAGCTGTCTATCTTAGAAGCCATGAGACGGTGCCATCATGCAATACGGGGGGTAGGAAGTGGATGCAGTGTGCACCAACCCCCCAGGAAAGCTTCATCTCTGCATGCCAGTTGCACATCCTCTGGGCTTTCTTAGGCAACTCCACAGGAAGCTGTGGATGCCTTGGCTGTCATATCACTACTGACTTTCTCCTCTGTCTTTTGTTTTTGAGCATGTTGGTCCAACATGACGTTTTGTAGAGCTGAAACGTAATGGTACCAATCTGTTATTTTCCGCCAAGCTTTTCAAACCCAACAGCATCAGTTAGGATTATCGCTACAAAAACACACACAAAAAAAAACAGACGCTGCAAATACCTCTATAACTTTATACCAAAGGGTTGTGCAAATCATAAGAGTAACATCAGGGGACTGAAAATGCTGATCATGCTGAAGTGTGATTAAATGCAGCGCTGGAATAAGCAGAAACAGAAGATACTGAATGTGATGTTGATCAGGTTGCTGTGTTTAAAAAATTTTTGATCTACTTTAGAGATACCGATATTGAAAGTTTATTGCTTGGAAATAGCAGTCAACAAAACCTAAAAGCTATTCTGGAGCTTTCAACTAGCTAGCAACATCTTCCTCAGTGGATGGAATTTGTCATGGAAAAATTGATTTATTAGCCATATTCATTTCTGTCACTCAGCATGGACAGGAGGTCCTTAAAATGCTCATAAACAATGAGAATCTGAAGATTTGCAAACTCCTTCAGTTGAGGTGGTGTAACAGGATAGAAAGCTCCATATCAGCCACTGATTGGACTTCAAGATTGAACTACCTGGAAATGAAGTTAGGATTTAAGTGTAGCATTTTTAATTAATTAAGACTCAGAAAGCCACCAGAGTCGGCACACCGTGCTCTTCCCTTGTACGCTGACAGCAGGTGATAATCTTGTCCCGAAAATGTTTTTCATTTGCAGGACATGTTGTCGGACTTTTATCTCTGTCAAGCTGCTTTGCTTTCTGTGCAGCTGGCACAGCACAGTGCCATGCTCACCTTGCTCCTGGGCCTTTCTCAGCTTGGTATCTATCCAGTGAGCCTATATACAGTCCAACAACTGCTTAGCTGAGGGATGTTTTCAGCCTGAATCTAGAGTTTGCCTGCGCTGCGATCTTCCTCTGATGGATCTGGCTGAGGAGCTGACTGCTGCTGCTGAAGTCGAGGTGCTTTATCTCTTTGCCCAGTCCAACTGCTGTCTGTGTGCCTCCCTCCTGCAGGCAGCCCCGAGGCTTTGGCAGAAGATAAGAAGAAGGGCCAGCAGCGGCCCTGGTTTGAAAAGGAAAGGCTGTGAGGACACTAACTATCATTGCATACATTTATCACAGAGAAAACTTTCAAAATATCTTACTGTGGGATATTTCATTGTGTAGCATCCTGCCTCCTCCACCACTTTACATGTTAGTAGGTCTGTCTTGTATTCCAAGAGCTGCTTCACAGAAAGCGTGATCCCCCTTATGAATGACAACATTTAAAATTCCTGACTAATAATCAAGTTAGACACATTTATGTCTCTTTCTTAAGGACTTCATTAACTCTACTAATAATTTTAATGACCAGTGATGGAAGAATTAGTCAGATCGTTCTCACTAAACAAAAACACGTACAAATAACATCATTTCAACATCATTATCGGACGTTTAGAGGACGACCCCTGAAGAGCCAGAATGAAAGTTTTTACAACGTCTTAGACGTCATTTTGATGTTCTCTTTTGATGTTTAACGGGCGTCTTTTTTTAACGTCTTCTAAACATTCTTTTCTAAATGTCTTCTCAACGTCAGTTACAGACATTGAGAGGATGGCAGTTCATACTGAAGTTCAGATGACATCAACATAATTCAGATTCTTAAGATTCAGATTCTTCAATGAACACACAGCCGGGCTGGTGGAATTCATTTTCAGTTCAGCATTTCACACAGCTGGGTCCAACACAGAACAACAGATAAACCACAGTTTACAATATATTCAGACATACAACAACAATGTGTACATACAATATACATCACATCGCACAGATCAATAATGTTGTTTAGCTTTTAAACATATTGCACAGCAGCTCAAATTGAAAGTTTCTTTCACATTTTTTTTTTGCACTCATTTCAGACTACTGCACCCCATTCAGCCAACACCCATTTGTAAATGTGGCCAAAGTCCGTTTGTTTACATGATGTTAAAAAAATTCGATTTAGTCAGATGAAAACTGAAGTTTTAAAATACATGTAAACATGTCAGTCCAACTGAAATTGCACCGAGCCAAATATCTCAAAGTTGGACAAACACACCCAGGCAATATGGCTGAAGCTGATTTACTCCTTTTCGCAGATGCCTCAGTTAGACCTGGACTGGCCTCAGCATTCTGTGCCTGCTCCTGGTCACGGCGCAGGGCTTTGACACTGAAGTCAAACAACATAAATCCATACAACAAAGGTGAAAGGGTCTCCAGTCAACAATGGCAGGACCTCTGGGGATTCCAGGGCCTGAGGAATGTCCAAATGGCAGAAAGCGTAACCTCTATGGAGATTCAAACCACCTTTCCAGAGACTGCCCAAAGTCTTTTGCCAACTAACTAAAGAGCCAGAAAAGACAAGAAAAGCAAACTGAAACAGAGTGACGAGCTAGACGACACCGAGCTGAGTCCAGTATTAGATCTTTGCCCTCAGCCTGTTTGTCCTCTTGATCACAAAAACACGTCTAGTCAGATGTGTGAAAATACTATGGATTCAAAGCTCAGGGAAATTATCACCATTTTCTTGTTATAATAATTTATTCTACTAAACATAAAATTCTTGCATTCAAATTTCGACTTGTGAATAATAGCAGATAGAATTTTTACCAGCAAATTGCAGCGAGGTATCAAAGGTAAAAGTACTTATTATGCAGAAGCATCTCTGTCAGACATTTAATTATGGAGCCCTCAGAGTTGAAAGATGATACGTCCTGAATCTCACGGGTAACAAGTTCTCACCTTGTAAAATAAATTAAAATGAAAAAATTATGTTGTTTTGGGGACTTCGGGTGCTTTCCTGTCAATTTAAGCACAACTGAATCCTGCAGGTGCAAAGGTGGGAACCTGATGTAAATCCCAACCAAGTTTTGCTCAAGTCCAACCTCAACAGGTCTTACAAGTACACATGTAACAACACCGGTGTGTGTGTGTGTGCAGCCTTTATGTGTTCCTATGATTTGCATAACGTGTTGTAATTTAATCACATGTTTTATGTAAAACATAAAGCCAAGTAAATATATACTTTAAATAAACAGTGAAGTAGCTTCAGAAGTACAATAGGTTTTATTCCTCTGAATCACAGTAGAGCAAACGTGCAGGGACATTCTGTTTTTGTTAAAGTAGGCTTCCTCAAAAAATCTGCGCAGGTTATAAATTATTTTTCAGCATGGGCTGTTTTATTAATCCCCTTTTCATGAGGGAAGTAATGAGAAACACTCAAATGACCGAGGAAATACACAAAGCCTGTTCTAATTACATCACGGCGCTCTTTATCTTTTGTGCAAGCGGCACTTTGCTGAAGGAAAACATATAATGAACTCATTAGTCGCAGTCACGACCCAGCTCCACGCCTGACGGAGCAGCCTGTGCAGTGTTTGGCTGTCGCTTTAAGAGCGATTTCCCCCCATTGTCAAACAGTCGTGAGCAGGAAGAGGGAAACGAAAGCACAGACCGAGGGGGGCCGACGTATTTAAACGCGACGATGCTGCTGCTGCACAATAACGGCGACCGCGGCTTCACACGGAGGAGCGCGTCTGCAGTCCGCTCACTCCAACAGGACGCACGGACGCGGACATCCACGCGCAGGGAGCGTTTCATCCGATCGATGGCGTTTTAGTCCAAATAACAGACAGCCCTTAAAGTCGATAGATAAAATACACTTGAGATGACATGGAAGTGTCACCGCGGGTTATTGCCTCAGGAAATGATGACAGCGTCCTCCATCATCGCTTAGCTGCTTAGAGCGGAATTTTCGTGTCTTGCGGCCGTTTCCACGGGATTGTACCGCCTGATAATTTAACACAGAAACAGCTCAAACCGGGTGTAGCCGGTGTCTTGGAGGCTGTGGGAACAGGTGCAGCGCATCTTGGCTTCAGTCTGCCCGCAGGCAGCCTCGCAGGTAGCAGCTGAGCCGGCTGTTCGCGCTGAAACCTGATCTGGATCAGACTGGACATCATATTTCAGACATGACATCTTCCATAGAGAGGAAGACACTGGAGGCCAACGAGTAAGTATAGTATCTTGGATCTGGCGACAATATTGCCCCTGATATTAAAAAGAAAGACCTTCAGTGTCACCATCATCATCATCACTGTGAAAGCCAAACTGTCTCACGTACAGTATCTGCAGATGGCTAATAGCATGAGGTCGAGAGTCTCGTGCTGTCATAGAAAACATGACCAGGTTCGTATGTATGAGCAGATTGTAATGTGTGTAGTAAATGAGAGTAAAAATGGCTCTTAGAGAGAAAAAAGTTCAGCGTTTAAAAGAACAAGTGAAGTGTCCTAAATTTAAACTGTACAGGCCTTAATATAAAATATACAGTATAACATTTGACAAGATCATCAGCCTGTCAGTAACTAGTCTACTTCTTCAAGCTGTGAATAGGCTACAAAATTATACAAACTCACATTATTAAGCTATAAATTTAAGTAGAGAGCCCCTCCAAAAAAATAGCCTGCTTAATTCATCCAAATGAATTTGGGGGAAAATGCAAAAGATGCATAGAATAGTGCATCCACAAGAACATGGAGGAGTCTGAAGGGGTTTGAATATTTCAGTAACAGTCATGGAGTTTAAACCAAGAGTATGCTCGATCAGAAAGTGTGGAACAGGAGCATTTGAACAACAGTGAAATTCATCAATACAGTAGCATTTGTTTTGTGGCTACAGTGGCTCCCCCTGGTGGACAGTCTCAGACCGTGCTTGTACAAGTAGCTCAAGGTTGACAGATTAAATGTGATCAGTGGACAAACAGTTGGAAGCTCAAGATCAGTTTGGGGAGTCCAGGATTAATGCTCTATTATTCTGAAAATCTCAAAATATGAACAAATGAATAAATGTTTTCTAATCATGATCTGTTGCGTATGAGCGGGTAAATAAATAGATAACAGAAACAGTACGTTTATTCATTCACGGTTTAGGTCTATTTTTCAGGCATAAAAACAAAAATGTCATATTTCTGCTTCTCAAGTTAGGATTTGCTTCTCTTCTTTTATATGACAGTAAATTGGGGAAAAAAAAACAACTTTGGGATTGCAAGTGCTGGTCGAACAAAATTAGAAATGTGAATATAAAGACATTGCTCCCTCTTTTTCCCCCTATAGATCAGTTGGTTAAGAACACAATCATTTGTTGCAGCCCTATAGGTTATTTGCTCTTCTGACCGGTTTTCCATCTTGTTCAGGGAACCGGTGGATGAAGTCCTTCAGATGCCTCCGTCTCTGCTGACCTGCGGCGGGTGTCAGCAGAGCATCGGTGACAGATTCTTCCTAAAGGCCATTGAGCAGTACTGGCATGAGGACTGCCTGAGCTGCGACCTGTGTGGCTGTCGACTCGGGGAGGTGGGCCGCCGGCTCTACTACAAGCTGGGAAGGAAGTTATGTCGGAGAGACTACCTCAGGTTGGTTTATGTCATAACATCATGATTTCATCCAGCAGTTTATTTGTGTAATCACCAGACACAGGTTGACAGCAAACTGTCATACGAGAGGCAAAGTGATTAAAGGTTAAATTGATGATATTCTGTATTTGTCTTATTGCCATCGATTCCGATGAAAAGGGTTTGCCACAGACAAATACATGTCTGTAGTTTCTTTTAAATCAATTCCACATACGCTGTTCTTGTGCTGTATTACTTACTAGGTAATGAAATATGTTCATCTGCAGCTGAAAACAGTCCCCAAAAACAAAGTGTTAACACTGTTTTCAGTAATACTTGTT
>JAPZDX010000022.1:18900357-18911869 GCA_029783625.1 Naso annulatus
AGTTTACTATGAGCTATAATTTGGTTGTCACTTTAAAGTCGCTATGATTATTATATTAACGAAGGATTGAATGAAGTGTGATATTAAAGGAGTCACTTGTGTAAACTCACAGCGAATCATCATCCAACTCTGCAGTTCCCTTCCACTCAAGGAAGCATTTTTATGTACTTCAGCTTTTTGTTTTGGTTTTATGGACTGCAACTTGAATATTTTGGTTCACTCTAAAGGCTCTCATCATCAGGGTGCGGTGAAAGTTCTCATAAACCCACTGTACGCTTAGTAAACACCAGATGGACGAAGTCAGTAACTAGCTGGTGAACATGGTGAAGCAGTGAGGAGCTAAAGAACAAGATTTTACTGAACTCACTTATTGATACTCACAGCTCCAACCTTTAAAACTGACCTCCTGAGCTGTTTGAATCTGTTTGCCAATATGTGCCCTCGAGTGCAACCCCATCAAAACCCTGATTAACTGATGCAGCAAGAGCTGTAACTCTACTTGATTGTTTTTCCAAACCTTTAAACTATGAGCAAATAGAATAATCAAATCAGTGCAACAGTAAAGGTGACAAGTTGTTTAATCTGGCAGTGAACGGATGTGGCATTGGACGAATTAAGACGAGGGCAAGGCTGAGAGCTAACATTGTCCAGTGGTACTTCTGGGGGAGTGAGCAGGACACGGAGTCTCTGCAGCAGTTTGTAGAGGACAAGACAGTTGTTCAACAAGTGTCCTTCGACATTCAGTGCGGAGAGCATGACTCTGATTAAGTGCCATGTGAATGAACTCCTTTCTTATCTCAACGAGGACATTCCTGACAATTAGGAGGATGAGTGCAGCTTTGTTTGTCTCTTGGAGGCGACCTTGTGCGTTGGCTCAGTGACTACCTGTGAGTCTAAGATGTACAGGAACCATGTGATCATCTGCATGCAGCTCTGCAATAATAGCATTAACAAATGGCAGGTGAAGAGCCACCCTCTGCTAAGTTGGGTTTCTATTCACAAGATGGTTAATGTTACAGCAATTACAGTAAATGCTTTTATGATTGCTCATGTCAGTTGCAGATTTGAAGCATATAAGACTTGTTTACAGAGAGAAACTTTCTGTATTTTTACCTTTTATTTCTCTATGACAGATGATTACCAGGACGGTGCAGACTTTGATATGATTGGAGTTTGGGGCGTTAGGCTCAGCGGAGGAGCAAACCAAAGACTATATGGGAATGTCCCTTGCAACCACAAAACCAAATCCAGATATAGTACACCTCCTGGGACACTGAATATTCCGAAATGCCAAACTCTGACACAAGAAAGAAGAGAAAGAATGTGAGCAATGGAGTGACAGCAAAAAAAAAAACAAAAAAAAGATAATAATTAAAGTGGTATGAGTGGGGGAATGTTGTGTCCTCAGAGAAAGGCAAAGGAAAAAAGAAAGTGAGTTTAAGCAATAAAGGCAAAAACAAGGAACTCTTGCTTTCTGACACATAAACATCTCAAAATGCAAAAGCAACTGAGCAGAAGAGATCTTATTAGGACGAGGATGAACCTGGTGACCTCGCAGTTTCATCGCCACTTCACTTGAAAAACATAAGAACACAGGAAAAGAACATTGCAAAGGCACAACAAATTATCAAATTTTCCTTGGACTATAAAAAACATCGCCTGTGTGGGTCTGGAGATGGCAAATATTAAACCATCAGTTCACCCTTTTCAGTCCAAATGCAAATATCTTAGCAACTATTGGATGGATTCTTACAGGATTCTGTACAGATGTTCATGCTCCTCAGAGGAAGAATGTCTCTTACTTTGGCCATTATGAGGTTGACATTCAAATGAAACATTTTATGGATGGCAACAAAATTTGCGCAGACATTCATTCCACACTGAGGATGAATTGTAATGACTTTGATTTTCCTTTTCATGTGGAGCACCATCATCAGATCAAAACCTTAATTCATTCAATACTTTGGTTTACGACCAAAAATTGGAGTTTTCCCCTTAACTTTTCCCCCTAACTTTGTGTTTAGTGCTGATTAGTAAAAGTTAGCATTCCAACATACTACGCTAACATGCTTAGCTGACATGAGCAGCTAGCTCAAACCACTAATATCAGCTAAAACTTAGTTCTCTAAAGTTAGCATTCTTAAGTCAGCTAAAAGTTAGCACTCCAACATGCTAAGCTTACATGCTTAACTGATATTAGCAGTTAGCTCAAACCACTAATATCAGCTAAGCTAACATTCTTAGCTGATATTAGCATTTAGCTAAAACCACTGTAGCAAAGTATATCTCCACAGCTGCAGTGTTGTATTGCTTTACTCAGTAAGCATTAACAGTCTCCATTTGATTCCATGCACCAGACTTTCCAGAAGCACTAGGCTATTGTTATAGTGAGGTGTCATTTTTTTGGTCTAATTATTTCATGAACAGAAAAATAAAACAGATTATAGGCAGAAAACTGTCTTGTTGCTGGAAGGAAGTGTAGGTAACCTGGAGTGGGTCACGCTAATGATAACGATCGGGACTTGTTCTATCCTTGTGTCCCCCCTTGGAGATATGCAGGCTGGCTGGGGGAGGAAGGTGAGGGCTGCGTTAGTCAGCCAGTCACCCACAGAGTCTTCCTGTTCAACCTCCTTTTAAGCGAGCCCTCTATTGGATTAACGTTTGCCTGAGGCTTAGAGTGGGTAGAGGTAACCTGAACAGAGGGGAAAACAGGGTCAGCCAACTGTTTCAAGTGAAAGTGGAATTTGGGGCATCTGTGTTTGTTTGTAATTGAGTGTGTTTGGGGCTGACTCTGACATCCTGCAAAGCCTAAGGGGTAGGGCAGAGGTTAGCCATCGCTGTACACTGTGGTCATGCTTGAGACCGCACTTTGCTGCTGTTGGACTCTGAGCATCTTTACTTTTTATTGATGTATTAACATCAGGTTTAGGAGTAAAAGTTTTTCTTTTTGACCTGCAAACCTGCATTCCTGTCCTCTTGAATGAGTAATCAGAGGCGGTTGGGCGTGATGATGTCAGCACACCATTGCATGCAGAGATTAAAGAAGAAAACAGGTTTCTGAAACTTCTCTCCTAACTTCCTTTCAGAGATTTGATTTTCTGAAGCTGGTCTCCAGTTTGCTGAGACATGCCAGCCTCTTTTTAGCTACTAGCAAGGAGAATGTGGACATCATGCTGCCTGTGCAACATGCTAAAATTACTTGCCTGCAGGTTGAACTCAGATACACACAATTTCCAGCCAATATTAAAATCTCACACTGCGTTTTAAAGCAAAACACCAGCAACAGATCTCAAGATTTGTTGAAATATTAGTGTGTTGCAAAGCCTGACATGGGATAGCACAGCGCTCCAGGGACGGCCTCCTATCGCCCACCTCTGAAACTCCTGGGGTGAGAGGTTACTGCTGTGACAGTGCCGGCTCATCTGAGGGGCTCTCTTTACCCCAAAAGCAAAACACCGGAGGGCAGAATGGCGGGCTTGTCTGGCCACCCCAACACGACTCCCCAGGATCCTGGCAGGGAGGCAGAGAACCCAGGATCAGGGCTCCCCCCTGCACAAATACAGACGGGGTCGTGGGTCATCTGGGGAGCTCACATGAGGCTTTCATCCCAGAGAAGCTCATTTCAGGGGAATGTGGCTCTTTCCCCATCTAGATAGGACTCCTGCTTGAGCCCTGTGTGGCTGAACTGAACCCTGGATCGACAGACGTGTTCCCTCGGACCCGTTTGTTTTGTTTTGGTGCTGCGTCTCCGCGCACATCTCCTCGGAAGGTCCAGACACTGCTGTGGGAAGATCAGGCTGGGTCAGCATACACATGGTGTTCTGTTACAATCTAAACACTTCCTAAAACTGTATCAAAAGGCCAGATATAGGAGACCTGGGTAAAAAAATAATTGAGCAGTATTTTTGGCTATTATCTTGCACAGCCTTGAGATGATAGCAGCGGCTGATAAACATAAGTGCGTAATGAAATTTCATTCATTTCAGATTTTCAAACTGACTAGAAGTGACTAACATCTTGTGAGTAGGGAAGATTAAAGCTCATGGTGGAGTGTAATTCCCTGTGTATTTATTTAGTTCCAAGCCTCCACAAACCAGTCAAATGTAATTGGGCTATTACACTGTTTGAATACATTGAAAGCTGTGTGACGTCTAATTAAATGAACTCTGCCATTTTCCCTGCAGAAATACTCTGCCAATATTTACACCAAATAGATACTCTTGTTCAGCTTAATTATAATAATTAAGACTTCAGTCCCCAGATATCTACAGAGAGCTTTGCCATAATCAGCAGCGTGTTTAATGATGATCAGAAAGGACGCGAGTTTGAAGTGTAATCAGTCCTTTAGGCAATGTGGCCTTAAAAAGAAAAGGAGAAAAAAAAGGGGGAAAAAAAGTTGACATGCCGAAGAGCACTTATTGTAAATTAAGGCTAGTTAAACAGTAAACAACTATACATAGAAATGCAACAAGTGCTGCTTTCAGATTGAGAGCATTTGACATGCGTTAGATGGCTTTGAGTGTGATTCTTTTGGGGAAATTGCTCAAATAGTGCACTGAAGCTGCTACAAACCACTGGCAAATTTGTATCTACAAGCAGTTTACAACCATATTTGACTAATAATGAGATGATGAAGCTGTTTAAAAACAATAATTTCAGTAGTAGTCTCTAAAATTTTGGTATTTGACACCTTCATCGTTGCTTTTCATGACAATCAGGAACAGAGCACATCTGGCTTTGTCCGACAATATTATAGCTAACATCAAAATTACAGGATATTATTGTAATCTTTTCAGAATGCCTGGCACATGGTGTGTTTTCTGTCTGCAATCAATTTGCACAGCATTAACAGAGACTCATTATTTTCATTATCTCCCATGTTCGTTTTGCAGCGACTGATCTTCTTCAAGCTCGCAGTGAAGATGCCCTCAAGCTGTCGTCAACTGTGCTCAGTATAGCGACATTTAACATCACAGCAGAGATGATCCTTCTTTCAGTATATATTACTATTGAATGTGTGTGTGTGTGTGTGTGTGTGTGTGTGTGTGTGTTTGTGATCTCTTGTGTTTTTTGCAGCATGTGTCCACAACTGTTCAACCTCACCCTCTGAAGTCGTCCATATGTCCCGTATTTGAACAATCATGACTGCTGTTTCGATTTCTGCATTATTAAAGCGAGGCGCCTCTTTGAATATATTAACACTGAGGAGCGATGAATCCACGTTCTCCCATATTCAAGCCTTCACAAGTAAAATGTCTGATCTGTTTAGTACAGATCAAACATTTGACATAGTAAATGCATATCACATTTAAATGTGATATGCATTTACTATGCGTTTGTCTGATATGTAAGACACGATTTTATGGATTTTTCTCTCAAAATGTTTAATTGATTATTTTAAAAATGCATGAAAATAAATGTTTCAATACAGTGAGGAGGGCAGTGACTCTGGCTTAATCTAGCTCTGGGCACAACAATGTTATTCCTATTTGCAGTCTTGGTTTATATTGTTTGAAAAATGGTTACGATAATAAGGCTGCAAGTAGCTATTATTTTCATGCTCAAGTATTCTGCAGAATGTTTTCTTTCAGAATCAAAATTTGAAACACTTTATTCTGATTCTTGATGGATTGTTTTGTCAATAAAATGCCAGAAAAGAGACAAATGTTCTTAAAAAGAACTCTTCACTTCGATCATTTTGTGCAACAAGGAGGCAAAACCCCCAAAGTATTCAGTTTACTATCACATATGACAAAGAACCACAGGTAGTCATCATGTTTAAGCGGCTTGAAGGCATGTTTGGAGTTTTTGCATGAAAAATGAGTGAAATATTCAGTCAAATATTAACTAGTTTCCTATTATCTGACTCAAGTTTACAACCTAACAGTATTAGCACTACATAATTCATAAATAATTCAAACGTAGATGAACATTTCTGTCGAATCAGTCAGACAGGTTTTGATCTGCATAATGGCTGTTTAACATTGAAAAAACAAATTATCTTGTGCTACTTCACTGCGTCATCAAACTACGTCTTTTGTTTTGACTGTTCATAGAATTAAATTTAGTGCGTTTAATTCTTTAATCGTTTTGCCAGAAAAAAAGATTAACTACACACTTTTTCAAACCAAATGACGTCTTTGAATGACTTTTATGACCAATTGATAGTCCAGAACTTTAGTATATTAAGTTTGTTCTACCATAACACGAAAGACCGGAACTAGAGAATTTGTGTTCTCTTGAAAAATACAAACAATGAATCAATTACTGAAACAGTGGGGATTAACTGCATGCCAGTTTATCTATCATTTCTAATCATTTATGATGTTATCTCACAAAAATTATATTTAAAAAAAGGATGTTTAGGCTAATAAAGTCAGACTAAGTATATTATCCCTCTCTACGTCATGGCTCTTATGTATTTATATTCACTCTCCGTGAGCAGGGACTCCAGAGGGCCTCTGTCAGCTGCTGCAGCGGTGATGATGGATGGAGTTGTACTCCTGTGTGTCTCCCGCTCATGGGTTAACTGTCTGTGGCTTAACCAGATATAGAGCTGAGAGATGAAGGCAGCACAGCATCTCCACTGTCTGCCCCTGCTTGGTCCTGTTTATTGAATTACACATCAGTACAACCGCTGCCTCTTTTTTCTCTTCCCTCATCTCTGCCTAATTTGATCAGAGAATCTGCTGATGCAGTGTGTGCCTGGCTCATGTGAAACCAATTTAAAGCTACACATAAAAATCTGGTGTCTCTTTTACTCTCTCTCTCACACACACACACGCACACACACACACACACACACACACAGACACATACAGAGTGTGTATTTGTTAGTGGTGCAGAGACTCTCTTCTAATGTTAATCTGCCTGTATAAAACACAGCAGGGACATTAGCTGATGGTTGGAAACAGGTAAGAGAGACTGAAATTGATCTGGATGCAAACACATTCGGTCGTTTGTGTATTTATACCATGCGCAGATCAATACTGCAGCAACATCACAAGGCTCATCATTTTGTTTCCATGGCGATGGGTCAAGAGTTATGTGAGTCGAACAAGCTGATTTCAAGATGTAGTGCAACACATCCTCATCTTATTAACATGTGAACTTGACTTTTACTTTTGCCCTTTTCTGTAGGAAGATGTAAAAGTACAACAAATGAAACACTTTACATTTACAGTAACCAACTGTAGTCACGCCTGTGTGTCTGTCTTAATGCAACACTTACATTACCACATGTTAATTAAATTTGAACCGAAATCCTAGTCTCTACACCGGTTGTGAAGAGATTCTTGCGAAGGCGATTTCACTGAGATCAAGACATTTCCAACGTTCTCTCACTGGGGAAAAGTGCATTTCAAGGTTCAGCCAAAGCTAATATGAGGCTTCAGCACTCTCTTCTCAACTTCTAACGTTACAATGTGAAATTCCCACATTGTGTTTTAATCCCTCCACGTGGCTCAATAATGAAACACTGTCCACCTAAACACAATGAAGGAATTACATTAAAAACATAGTACAAATTACATTAAAAACACGCATGGGCGAGTTAATTTGTCTGCTGAAGCTTTATATTAGCTTCAGCCGGACTGTGGAATACATTTTTGCACAGAAAATCAACTGACGCTGTGTTAAAACTGAGAGAAAAGCAACATTTTTTGAAAGGGACCTCTACATAACCTCAGCGGGGATGACGAACCAGAATCTTACAGTAAATAAAGTTAAATCAGTTTCTTCTCAAAGCAATTCAGCATCATCTAGCCAAAAGTTGTGCTGGAATATAGAATATTTACAAGTGCACATATTTTGTTTGTGAACATTGTGTACTGATTTGGTGACAAAAGATAAAATGATAATTATCGCATTACCTATCCAGAGTAGTAAAATCTTGCTTCTTGTGTATAACCTGCTGTGCAGTTTTCTGACATCGTAACAACACAACCACACCAATGCAACAACACTTTAACACAGTGATGTTTAATTTTAGAACACCAGTTGAAATCACAATAGGCAGTAATCCTCCCATAACCTGCTGGAAGTAACAATTACAGCAATCAAAGTGTTTCAAAAATGGTTAACACATTGCAGCCACAGCGGACAGGGAGAATAAAAAGAAAGGACACTGCTAAAACAGGGATCACTGCAGCCATGCACGGAGGAGCCATCGCAGAGAGAAACTTCAGCTCAAAATAGACTTTAGGACAAATGACAGAGTGAGATTTGATCTGCAGCCGTGATGTGACAGGCCGGCTGAGGAGGCTCAGCTGGTATATGAATGTCCCGACATTCCTTTAATTATTTAAAATTCCCATCTATGAGCATATAGGCATCACAGGAAACAGGTTTAAGTCCAGCTCCGGCGTCAGTCTTACTGCTATGACATGTAAACATCTGCACAACCGTCAGATGATGACAGACTTTGATCTGTATTGTTCTACAAAGTTTTCATACATTTAAATGTTATTTCAACATATCTGTTTATTAAAAAAATGTTTCCCATAAAGCATAACAACAGGCTACATATTTCCCATCTTCCATGTCTGGCCTTTCCCACAGCCAAACTGAACATTTCGTTATAAAGTCTAACCTAAAGCACTCTCTCCAGCCCATTACCCACACCGCCACGCCTCTCACACAACAAACTCTGTGCCAGAGGAGTATTTGGGACCCTGCTGCTGATACTCGTGAGCTCTGTGCCAACATAAACCCCCCGAGGCTCTGAGCTGCTGCATCAGTGCAGAGCAGATACCTGGACACGGTTCCAGCCTGCTGGAAGGTAAATAGACAAGTTGCCGTGTCTCTTTTACAGTGAATGCCATGCATGAGTGATGTATATCTGGGACAGCTGAGTCTTTAGCCTGTAGCAGTGGAGTGGTTTATATTAAGGGAGGCCTGCATAGCCTATACAATGCACTCACAGTAGACGTCTGTCGTTTCAATTGTTTCGCTGTGTGACAAACTTTGACTTGTAATTTCCAGGTTCTTTATGGTGACATTATTATCTTAAATGTTAACATCAGCCTCTCCTGAAGGATAGTTACTATAGATGGGGAAACAACATGGGAAAAAAGAATACATATTATTTGATTACTCAGATTAAATGCCATATGTTCTCAGAGAAAAATCAGACATGTCATGTGCAAATTGTTTTTTTTTTTTTTTTAACTTGCTTGTGTGCCCATTTTCTCTCCTTTTTACAGGCCAGTTCTGCCATGTGCCACAGCTAAATGAAGTGCAAATACATCTCATAATTTCTACACAAAATGTTTATCAAAATTTGAAAGCTGATTCTACTTTAACCCTGAAAAGAAAATCTGGACAAATCTAACAACACCAATAGAGGTTATTTATAAGTTAAAGGCAACAGCAAATCTGCTAATTCAGCAAACAACTAGAAATTCAATTTCTTTGAAAAGACTGTGAAACTTGAAAAACAGGCCAACAAAAACAGGCTTGAAACAAGTCATGTCTGCTTGTTTTTGTTAAGCACAAAGCCCAAGTCAAAAAAAAAAAAAAAAAAAAAGCTTTGTGGTCTTTGTTGATTCATGAGCTCTGAGCTTTATTATCTATAGCGTCATGAACACATAAAATCGACAGAAACACTGAGCGCGAAAACGCAGCCGGAATAAACCAAAAATAGGTCCAACTTCTCTCCCAAATTAAAAGCCACACACTAAAAAACAAAATAAAACAAAATAAATACAAATAGATGAGCAGAAGTTCGTCTCGGTGTGCAGCCAAAGTTAAACTCATTATGTTATAGGCTGTATAGAAAACAACTCGCAACAGGAGACATGTACTCATAAACCAATGAAGAAGAGTCAAAAGTCTCGTTAACGAATACCTGCACAGCGAGAGAGGTGCCGGTGGTGCACGAGACTGCACCGAATACACTGCACGTGCACTGGGCCCAAACCGGGAAAACTGTATTTTAAACCCGAGAAATTTAAATTTGACTTTCAGCAGAAAACTTAATAGTGGCTTAAAAATTGTTGCTTTTGGAAAGTCCTTTGGATTAAAAGAGTGAAAGAAAAAAAAACATACTAACAGCATGCAGTTTGAAACTGGCTGCAGCTCGTCACTTCCATCTTTTATTTTTAAGAAATGAGTTAATCCTTCTGCTGGCTGAGTTTTGCTGCAGATGTGGCCGACGTCATGTTCTATAATGGACAACGCACGCGCAGCCTCTCATTTTTGTCTCGTAATGTGTTCATTATGCCGGAAAATAAAATCACAGAGAAGAGGGAAATCCAGTTTGCATAAATTAATTCATGCGTTCAGGCCAGACAGCCGCAACTCACACACTGAGAAAATATTTCGTTTCATACTAAATGTATCATACAATAAAATACAAGCAGGGGAACATAATAATAATAATAATAATAACAATAATAATAATAATAATAATAATAATAATAATAGGCGAACAAGAAGAAGAAAAACGTGTGTAATTTATTTTTAGGTTATAATTAATTATGACTAACAGTCAAATATCAGTCAATTTTTTTTTTTTTTTTTTCAGATTTCAGATGATACATTTTCCCTTTATTTTGCCTGTTTACATTAGAATAGTTATTGCCCACTTGTCTCGATAATGGCTACAAGACAAAATAATCAGGCTTTAGCAGGATCGGCTACGTGATTTGAGAGACAATTAAGGGCCTTCTTCGTTTTCCTAAAACACGCTTTAATTCCGATTTTATAGCCAAAAAAGTAAACTGCCGCCGCGGCGTCGTCAGGCGCACAAGGCCAAATGTGTCAGTGAGCATCATGGCTTAATGGTTTATAATTTGTCCAATTTAATATTAAGAGGTCCAATTTTCCAGAAGCAGGGTGACAGTTGTTTGAGATGGCCTAATGGGCTCCAAATCTTTACAGCTAATTGGATAGGCCTATTTCTGCAATGACAGACTGACTTCTTACATGAGGTCCTTGTCAAACAGCCGATGTTTGGTTTCATACAGTTCTCTAAAACAAATACACCGAGATATTTCTAACATATTTCAGCTTAACGCTGGCTGACTTTAAGAACAGTTAGGCTATTTGTCCAAATTCCTATAGCTTGATCTTTTTCCGTCAAGTATCTTTCCGCGTGTAGGAGTCAAAGAAAACACACACATTTGGTTTTCCGCAAGCACCCACTAACAAGCAAGGGTGGCTCCTCTGACAGGAATGGAAACAACGATTTTTTTTTGTTGTTTTTTAAAGCTTTAATGTCTGATAGAAAAAGAGAAGTCAGAGGTTGAGTTCCTCAGCAGCATGCAGAGCAGGAATCAAAGCCGTTATATTCATCCTCTAATCACATTAATGTCATGTGTTGTGTCTCCCGCGTGTTTACAAAAAAAAAAAAAAAAAAGCTTCCCCCCTTCTGAGCTTGACCTCCCATTTCTATGGATGCATAATAGCGCAGGCTGCAGCTCGGCATGGGCCTATACTTCAGATGTATGCGGAGCCTGCAAGTCGGAGTGCTCTCTCAGTGTGTGTGTGAGTGAGTGAGTGTGTGTGTGTG
>JAPZDX010000022.1:18933589-18943811 GCA_029783625.1 Naso annulatus
TTTCTAATTTTCTAATGGCTTTAAGCAGCTTTTTGTATATTAATCAAGTATTTCTACTTCTGATTGTGACTTTATATAATGTGCCATTGCAATAATTTATTGCACACAGAGTGTTGGAGAAATTTTGAATTTCTGACTTTGTCTGGGACAGTGATATCTTTACTAAAGCTAGAGGCATAAGGTTTTGTGTCCCAACAGTCCCGTCCATATTTAGCACCGTGAGCAGCCTCCCTGAGGTCTGTTTAAGGTGCTGAACGTTTGTTTGTACAAAAGTAACTTGCTGTTTCTGTTCATGATGGTTTTGAAGTGATTTTGAAATAAATTAATCTCCAACGGTTGATGACTTGAGGTAGTTTTTTCCCTCTACAGGTACTTAAAACCTACTTTTTCTTACTGTCCTGCTGCAGCCAATGAGGTCATGCATGATCATGATAAAGTTGAAACAGTTCTGGGTATTATTTCTCTATTTGTGTTTTTGTCTATGCTGTTCTTATTTGGTTTGAAGTGGCCAGGGCTCACGTCACAAAGGGTAAAGCCAAAAAACTACTATTCACTAATGAGGATTTATCAACGTTTGAATCAAAATCTAATGACAGTTGACCTGCTGATGGCTTTATTGTGAAACTACACCCACACAGTCATGTCTAGCAAACTATATTATTCTCCCTATATAATGGACACTCAATAGTTTAGTGCATTGAAAGCAGTAAACAGATATTTCAGACATGTAGGGTGACAATCTAGCTCATTTTGTGTCATAACCACCTGCTGCAGTCCCACCAATAATTAAAAAAATGTTGCATATAGCCTTCTAGGATGTTATAGTAGCAAAAGTAGTGTATGTACCACAGACACAGCTTTTGTTTTAAGGCACATAATAGAACATAATTTTCACACTAGATACGCTGATGAAAATGGCAAGACGTGAATATTGTGCACTACATGTGTAGTGTATTCAGACACAGTTTAGACAGAGTTTTCAAGCGATAAAGCCTTAAAAGAATAGTTCAAAATTTTTAGGAATACTTATTTTTTCCTGGCAGAGTTGGGCCACAATTTGTAATTTTTATGGGACGTTTCTTGCCCAGATTAAACAGTAATATAGTGAGCTTTGCTGTGGTTGGTAGTTCTTGTTTCCTTTGCACAGAGCAAAAAGCTGTTTCCCCTGTTTCTAGTATTTGTGACAAGCTGGCTTCTGGTTTAAGCTTCATATTTACCAGACAGATAAAACAGTGGTTTTAGTCTTCCGATCTTTTTGTGGACGAGAAAGCAAGTAATTAAAAAAAGGTTGAACTAGCCTTTTAATTTACAATAACTAAGGCTTTTCCTCTAATCTTTAACTCTGATTGCTTTCTCGTAATGAAGTGAGTTAACACTGGTAATGCTAATGGTAATGAAATAAAAAGCTTTGTATGACCAACATGCTTAGGGTAACTAACTGAATATAATGCATCACTTACTCGATAGGAATGTGTGTGTCTGCGTGTGTGTCTGCGTGTGTGTGTGTGTGTCTGCGTGTGTGTGGTGAAGGTGGGTGATATGTGACCCCATTCTTTTTCTCACATCAGCAGCTTCCAGATGGGATGCTCTGCCCAAGCCATTAGGCCCAAAGTTAAGCCTAATCGTTTGAATGGGTCTTAAATACCTCCATGTGGTCTTTGGCTAACAGTGTAGCCTCAGCCTGGGCCAGAGAGAGCTGTCATGCAATACAGTATGCAACATCGTTTCACACAGATGTTCTTTGTTTTTGCAATACGAGCTCATCATGCAACAAAACAATCCTCAGAAAAAAAAACATTTATAATCACTTCAAAACTTCCTTCCTACACAACAATAGCTACGTCTGTAATCCACCCTTTAAGTCAACTATGTGCTGAATATTATCCACAGAAGGCACAGCCATTTAGGACAACTCTCACGTAACACAAAGGAAATGGCCAGGAAGAAGAAAAAAAAAAAAGATAACCTTTGCCAGTTCACATTTTGCCATCGCTGTGGTCTTTGCAGTACAAAGAATGTTGGAGCTCTCCCATTTCTGCTCTCTCCCAGCAACAATTCCTGTCTTTTTCACAGTTGTGCAAGAGTTTAACTGGAGCACTCAGATCGCATGAGAATGGGAAAACTCTGCAAACCTGCCGTCATTCTATAACCCTCCAGCTCTAGTCGAGGAATTGGAGATCATCAGCAGAACTGCAACTGCAACCCTTCTATGTCCTTTATGAAGTCAACAAAACGGCTAATAACAGTAAAACTAACTTTTACATAAGTCAGTGCTCTTACAATACACAATGAATGTTTTATATATTTTTCTTACTGTCAACAAATCCCATAAAGACACCATACAATTAGCTAGTTAATCTCTAAACACTTTCCAGCTTTCCTGGCCTCTCTGCAGCCCTCAACCCTGAGCCCACTGGGGATGTAAATCTTTAAAAACAGTCACAAATAATTACTTTAATGTTTTAAAAAGGCTGATTAATATGCTAGAACAGCTGTATGCCATAGCTTTTAGCAAATGTCCCTGAAATTGTGCATTTGTTGGGGACTATTTTCAGTGATGGATTTGGGGTGACAATGAGTATTTACGGCTGCAGGTCGCTGTATGTTGGATTAACTCTAAATATACTACATGTCTGCCCATGTTCATTAAAGTCCATCTTTCATTTGGTGTTAACTGTAGCGGCGTCTGTGGAAAGAAGCAGTACTGCTTACTGTCATAAAGATCTAGTCTAAAACATGAATTTGTGTCAGAAGAGAGTGAAAAAAACACACCACTTATTTGCATAATACTGGTTTATTTGTAAACACAAAATATTGAAATGATCTAAAGAAAAATATCCTCCTGCTTCCAACCATAGATAGTAAAAAAGAGAACCGTGTATTGATCATGCTCGGAAACAGCTTTTCCAGTCTGTGCGCCATAAAGCGTTTCATAGCGTTTCCGCTGACTGAGCGGAGCGGTCAAAGATATTGTAAAAGACAGGAGAGAAATCTCCCATCTCCTCACCAAAGGTCTCATTTGTTGATGTAGGCAAGATGTGGGGCATCAGTAAAAAATTTAGACTGCCTCATATTAAGATAAAAGTTCCTCATAGGGACTTTGAATAAAGGAACTTGTCAGCTATGCTACATTGTGGTCCATTGATGTGTTTTTAAATGTTTTGGACAACAACGGAGGAGAGGAACAAGCAGGACTTTAGCTATAGGGACCATAACTTTTAGGACAAATTCAGTTTTGGTGATGGTCTTTTCATTAACAGTAAAATATAGAATAGCACCAGTGCAAATAACTGACGAGAA
This sequence comes from Naso annulatus, assembly GCA_029783625.1. Taxonomy (NCBI): domain Eukaryota; kingdom Metazoa; phylum Chordata; class Actinopteri; order Acanthuriformes; family Acanthuridae; genus Naso; species Naso annulatus. The sequence continues at coordinate 18,936,890 of JAPZDX010000022.1, forward strand.
TGCATCAGTAAGAGGCAATATTCAGTTTCTCGCTGTGCATTTAGAAGTTATAGGTGCCAATCATGACCCCAGTGAGACCATCTCACTGACGCAGGACCCAAACAAGGCTGCTAGTTAAAAAGACATTAAACTCTGCCTCTGCACTCCTGCCTAAAGTGTGGGTAGATGACATAAATAAACACTCACAGAGAGGAAGAAGCGCAGCTCACCGTGCCCTGAGCAGCACTCATTAAACCTAATGGGTCACGCTGCTCCAGCCAGGCTCCACTGACACCCTTAATAGAAGCCTGCATGGTTAAGGGACCATGAAGACCATTAGGACACTTCAAAGTTCACCCAACTACATTAGGGCCCTGCTGATACGGCAAAGAGGGGACAGATCCAATTCCTCATTCACCACTTTATTTTTCCATCGGTCGGCCTGTCAATCAGCCCGCTCCATAAACAAGTGGATGCTTGAGCTGCTCATTAAGGGCCATCGTTAGCAAGGCTGAGGCTGTAAATCAGTGCTTATATCAGCTTTCAGAAAAAAAAAAAGTCTTGTAGGTCATATTTTAGAACCGACACTTTAGCTTACACCATTAAATGATCCCTTTGGTTTGAATATAAAGCTGGTACCTGCACTGTTAATAAAATTTATTCTGGACCAATGAAGGGACTCTTGTGAATTGCACAGGAATAGGGCCAAATGAAAACGACACAATGACCAGCAAAAAAAAATCTCCTGAAAGACTCAGACATGTAAATTCACACAGGCCAGGTTTGCTACCATGAAAGCAAAGTCTACCTCACTCACATAACTTCAGTTGACATGTTGCTATAAATCAATAGAGCCAGCAGAAGCTTGATGTATTAATGCTGTCCTAGGGGACATAAAGGTGGAGCAGTCTCCTCCTCCTGCAGCAATAAGTTAGCTCTACAACCTCTCAGCCCGGCTGTGTGGAGAGGAGCAGGCGACTGAAGAGGAAGAAACACAACATCCATCACTGTGTCCAGCAAAACATCCCTCATTACAAGCTGAGAAAGCCAGTAAACAGCTCACATTTGGTGAAATTTCTGACATAAAAACAACTCACTGATCTAAAAGAAGTGACTTTATTTCGTCAAAATTTGCCATTTAAGTAAAGACGCAGAACAGAAAAACAGCATGAACAAGAGACGAGATGGCACCGTCTGAGCTGGGACAGCATGTGCACATCTTAGGTAATAACTTTGATTTACAGAAATAAAACAACCCCGAAATGTGCATTTGCATGTCAGCACATCTGTGCATCCCAGGATGTGACAGGTCTTTGTGTTTGCAGTAGGAGGTAAGTGTAGGAGGAGGACTTGGCTCAGAGTTGAGACCAGAGTGGAGGTTTACTGAGAGAGGAGCACGGATACGTTACTTCTCTGAGCTCCTTTAATGGGATCTGTGGCTCTCAGCCAGACTTTCCTGTCAACTGAACTACAACTCAGCTCTATCTAGGAAATCTTTCACTCCTCTGATGCTAATACGGTGGAAGAAGATGCGCAGTGTTGTGAGCTTGCAAATAGGATCATGCCTGATCAAAACATGGGTGTGTGACTGGATGATTTAGCTCCTTCTTTACTTAATAACCTTATGACTAAGGGCAAACCAGATCCATACTGGACATCAACAATATTTGCTATCAAGCTGTGAGCAATATGATTCAGAGACAAAACACTTTGAAAGACACACTTTGTTTTAATAACCTTGAACCTGAAACACACGGAGCATTTATCTCATTTCTTTCCTTCACAACTTCAGAAGGGAATATAATGACTTTGGCCTTAAGTAAATTCTCAAGGTAACCAGCTTACCATAACCATCTCTTTGCATTTAGAAGTACATGAAATCTTTGTATTGCTGGGAGGTTTTATCTCTATATTTTCATTTAGTGACCACAATTAAATACTTACAATAAGATACTAACATAAAATATTAATAATGAAAATAATGTTTGATTCTGTCTTTCTGTGCCAGTATTAATGTAGTGCTTTAGAGGAGATTTAAAAATATCAAAATATGTATTGTTTATCGAGGTATGGCCTAAAAATATTGTGATATAATTTTCAGCCCATATCGCCCAGCCCTTAGGACATTCATTTATTAGTTTTTTGTACCGTTTCTGTCCAGTAAAAATCATGTATCTCCAAATTTGCTGATTTTAAATTTTTATGATGAACTTTAGGTTTTTGTCATGCACGTAATTCCCACAGTTAGTACTTCTACTTTTGATACCTCAAGTAATATAATAATACTTACACACTTACAGTGTGCTTAGCATGTAAGTATGCTTAATATTAGCTCGCTTTGCTAATGTGTGGTGAGTCTCCTCCTCTCTTCCATTTTCCCATCAGCTGACAGCAGCCACCAAACAGCCGCTGGCCTGCCGGCCGCCTGACAAGCATCTCTGTGGTCTGTCGCTATAGAGACGGCCGCACGATGTCTCACATCATTCACTGACTCCCACCAATAAAACTCCAGTTTATTAGTGTGTGGAAATGTCTAGTGTGGCTTTCCGACATGCTAACATAAACATGGAAGGAATGGATTTAAAGTGGTACCGACACATGGTTAAAGGTTGAACCGGGCTAAAAGAGGTGAACGATGCGGATCAAACCACTGTGGGTTAACGGGTGAAATCAGCCCTCATGTATTGTTGGAGAGCAGCAGCACTGTTAAAATAACAGGCCAATATAATAGCGTGTATTCACAAGACTACAATGGTTAAGTTTATTAAAGCAGTTTTCTTTTCATATTTACAAGGCACATATGGTAGAACATAAATAATATTACTGATAACATATGGCTTAACTGCCAGCTGGCATGCAGCAGCAATGAAATGGCTCACCCTGTTGATTCCTTTAGTCATGTGCAGCCCTTTAAATTTTAAGAGTCAACACACTGAATTGGCCGCCTTGTTCCCTCCCAACACTCTTCAAGTTCGTTATCAGGCTGTGTTTCTAACCCTCTCAACCTCTCTGCTCCGAGGCAGCATTTTGTCTCTCCTCTCGACAATGTGCTTCCAATTATGAATCTTGTGAATATGGGGGCGGTGAGGCATCCTTCTGATTTATTGTTCACTCAAGTCGCGCCGTGTTCATTGCATTTGCACAAGAAGTCCTCCTGCTGCAGAGCTCAGAGGTCAAATATACACAACAGTTGACCTCTCGCAGACTCACGTGCACTGGGTCACTCTGTACCTGACTGACAGGCGTTGATGACGGCTCAGTGGCGAAGGCCACAGGGTGAGAAAAATCTGGTGTGCAATGAGGAGCTAAGCGCTGTATTAAGCTCCAGCTGTGAGGAGACTTTGTAACACAGACACACATGGGAACAGAGAAAGTGAAAAAAGACCAAAGAAAGTGACTAATGAGGAAAAATGGGGCCTCATATAGTCACTATCATTCTGCTGACGGATGGCTGCTAAACATTACTCTTCTCGTTTGTAACCAAAGAACTTTTTGTGGTCTTCTAACATAGGATAGCTGGGGCCATCTATTTGTAGTCGTCATCCAAATCCAAGTCCCGTGGACTGAAAACACATGCTCTGCAAGTGAGTCACAGAGAACCAGAGATCTCTCAAGACAGTGGTGATGAGAAACGACCCATCCCTACAGACTAATTTCCTGGCCATTCCAGCTCACTTCCTGTTTCATGCTGGGTTGTGGGCACCATACTGTGCGTCACAAAGGCTGCCCGGCGGAGTCCGGGGCCGCCCGTTCTGTGGGACAATTCAGGCCTTTAATGCAAAAAGCTTTCTTTTTGAAGACTGCGGCATTATTTGGTTTACTGCATGTCCTGTGCATCAGACTGTGTTTAGGATTTTTAGATTCTCACATTTTCACAGTGGGTTTTGTGGTCACATCGCGGCAGATGTGAATCGTCTGGCCCCAGTACGGTTTCTGCTGAATGGTCCTCTGGGGCTTCTTGGGCCCTTCAGCTCCCCCACCGGACCTAACACCTTTCACACTGGATAAACACGACACAAAGGAGAAATGTAAGTTTTATGTTAGAAAGGGTGCGTTATTACATGCAGGAAAAAGGACTCTCTAATTCCCCTGGGAGTCTCACCACTCATAAATCATCAAGCAATGAAAGTTTCCTCTCCAAACAGGGGGCTAAAACAAACTGAACAAGGAGCCCCCCGGCCTCACGCCTCCTCCATCCCTCACTCGCTTCTCCCTTTTTTTCTGGGAGGAATTTTTATGAGGAAAGAAGAGATGTGGTGCCGCAAGACTACACTCAAGCAAAGAGGTAAATACTACAACATCAATCCTTTGCAGTGAACCCAAACTACAAAAAAATAAAACATTATTTTAAGTGCTTTTACACAAGTTCCCCTGACGGCGGTAGGAAGACTGTAAATCCTCTGACTGTGAACATAATTAGAACAAAACAGTGTCCTTGAATGCATGCTTTTTAGTGTCTGTGCTCTTGCTAAAAGTTATTATTAGAGATGAACCAAAAGCTTTTGCAAGGATGTTCTGGTGGCCACAGTTTAGGTTCCATACGAGTCTATTTTTGACTCCATCATTAGCAGAGATCACCCTTATCTTCTACAAATGTTGTTAAAATTCGACCATGTGTTTACTTTAGCCGATCTCAGGCTGCATTTTTAAGGCCCATTCACTGCCATTCATGTTGAGACAGGATATAGAAACACTGTAGGACACGTGAAAGTTGCTAGGTATAGGTAATTCATCCTTCTAAAGAGAAAGTCTGCATTTATCTGGTCAAAAATCGCTGAGCGGGAGACAGAGGGGAGCCGGAAGCTGCTAAGATAAAAGTTATTACACCTGGAAAAATAATTCTTTACAAGTGCTGCCTTCTCAAATATTAGCGTGAAGAAGGATTTTGACACAGAAGTTCTTTTTAAAAAACATTGTCACACATTTTCAGGTACTTTCCTTAACATTTACTGAATATGGACAAAATGAAAACAAACAGCATCTCAAAGATAAAGCTTTTTTGGCAAAAATGCGTGTTGTTATGTAATCTATATGGCTGATGTTGACAAAGGACAATAATATGTAGCGACACTGATATGGTCCTTTTAAGATAGAAAATGCTGACATAAGTAAAGACACTCTGTGAGAGATTTTACCACTAACTGTCAATTCATAAAACAACCCAAAGCAAAATAAATCCCTTGTTTTGGCTATCTGAAACAGATTTAAAAGCATGTAATACAATAAACAGAAATAAATCCTCGCAGTACACAAATACAACATTTGCATCAGCTTGATTTTTGCCAGATTTTGAGATTTCACAGATCTAAATCGAATTCAGCATGGTAGCAGTATTGCAAAATAGCTGCACCAGTATGACAGCTATGATGCCACAGGGAGGGGTGCACACCAAAGGCTTGTGTTAATGCCACTTGCATTTAATGTGAGCAGAGCTTGCTGCAGAGAGTAAACCACCAGGATCAGAAGCTGCTCGTGTTGACCACCAGTAACACTTAGCAGCTGTTAAATACTCAGAGATCCTGACCTGAACTGATGCAGACATTTCAAACGGGAGGGAGGGTGGTGGTGGTGGTGTGGGCGCTCTGACACACCGACCGCTACTGGTGCTTACTCTCTGATCAGCAGGTCAAACACAAAATGTGCCTAAAATACCAAAGACACACTGTTTTAATTTGAAAGTGCGGCCTTATAGTCATGTCAAATTTGCTTCAGTCAACACTGGAGTTTGTCGGATGAAAATCTCGGCCCTCTTGAGGGTCAGCGTGTTGACTTAAATGTTTACAGAGTAAGTGAAAGGGCATCATGTAATATATGCATACATATGGTAATATATGTTATGTTTATGTGGCAAGGAGCTACATTAATGTTTCATTTTTAATCCACGGATGCAGGAGAATGTACTTGTCAGTCTCGATTTTAAGTAATAAAAGTAAAGGCATTTAACTGCCTAAAAACCTGCCAAAGTATATAATAATGATGAACAAATACCAACTTAATTTCTTCTGTTTTGGTCTCTATATAAAGGCCCTTTTGGTTGACACTAAGGAGAACTTATATTACTTGCAGAGGATGGAGGAGTAGGAGAGTGCTACCGCCCTCAATTGGTAAAGTAAATTATTGCATGTAAAATTTAGTGTGCAGAGATAAAAACTCATCTGTATTTTAACATTTTATATTTTCGACATTTGGAGGAGGCACTCTGTAAGCTTAACAATTCAAGCAACCAGTTGTAAAAAGATCTTAAATAGTTCAAAAGAATATGCACTTTTGTGAGATGCTGCGCAGCTTTTTGAATTTTTATGATTCAGTTTGGTTCTGATTCACTTACCGCCGCTGGTTACTGTTCTGTGAACGTTCTTGATTGCCCTCGGCATGTATGGCATAAGAAGCAGAGCTGCGAATTTCTCTTTTTATTTGAGGTGACTGTAATGAGCTCCAGTATATGGTAATAAAGCAGGGAAACTAAAAGAAGTCAGCTGGCCGTTGTTTGGTTCACCTTGAGCTTAACAACTATCCCTACATTCCCAAAGTCTAAACGTGTGTTTCTTAATAAGCCTGTTAGGAAAATTGTAATCACATGTTCATGTTGTGTGTAGACCGTTTGAAAGGCTTGAGTCAGTTTCATAAAGTTAGAATAACAGATCGACAAATGACAAGTCTTATGTGAAAGAAAATTGTTATTTTAGAAAGAGATTGAAGTAAGGAAAAAAATCTGTATATTTGAATTGAAAGAATTAAAAAAAAATCAGAATTTTCCCTTTCTTACAAAATTAGGCTATATGATTAAAAAAAAAAACATGAGCATCTCTGCAATTTATTTAACAGAATATTCACTGTGTCAATCTCATATATCTACTGGATGAACAAGTCTGGTGTGAAATGCAAATCACAGCATGAGAAGGGAAGGAATTATAACAAACACCGGTAAGTCTTTCAAACAACT
>JAPZDX010000022.1:18950507-18966247 GCA_029783625.1 Naso annulatus
TTCCTATCAGCTTTTACTCTAATTACATTTCACTTCAAGGCTTTTCTTTACACACATGAAAGCATTGACGTGGGTGTGCATGTGTCTAGCTGTGAAAATCCCTTTATTTTCACATTTTCATACGCTTCATTTTCATTCACTATCCTGCATTATTGCACACATGCATGCTCCACAAAAAAAACAATTTAAAACTGAATGCAGAAACATACAGAAACTGGTGTTTTCACACTATAACACAGAATAAGCTGGCCTCCCATGACACCCAAATCATGGAAAAGCACTAATCAGCCATGGAGGAGTCAGCAAGCTCCTGGATGTCACCCCTCAACTGTCTGCAGCTCTAATTAAGCCTGGAGGAGGTTTGGAAGGAGGGAGGAAGAGAGAGGAAGAAGGAGGATGTGGTGCGAGATGTCAGGGGTTACCTTGTTATTGCGGAACATCATATTGCCTGATAAGCACTGCTCCTGGCTGATATAGGCCAACTCCCCGGGCTGACTGGCACGCTGGCAGCAGGCTTCTGGCACCACATGATTCTGGTTGATCAGCCTGAACAGGCTGTCCTTAAAATCCTCTGGGCTGTTCACCCCACAGCAGTCAAACTGACGGGAGGAGAGGAGAGAATAGGAGGAGAAGCCCTTAGTGCTGAGTGCCTATTAGTGCACTGGCCTGTGGTCCACTGTGTGCACGCACCAATCCAGCATGAATATTGACCTACATGTCGAGGATTTTATCTATAAAATATAGCCCCCTGACGGCGGGCTGCAAACCTTCCTGCTTCCACAGTGAATTTGAGGAAGCAAAGAGTTAGTGAAAGCTGCAGTGAGTAAGCACTCTGCCATGTGTGCTGTGGCCTTACTGTAGTCATGATGGCATTCCATGTGGAAGTGAAGACGTCAGTGTTGTTGTAGCCCTGATAATGTCTCTTCAGCTCCTTGGTGAAGTACTCTCTGGTCAGCTAAAGGAACAGCCAGCGAGAGTGAAGGTTACTGTCATCATAGTACCTGTTTCTTTCATTTCAGAGAAGATCAATGGACACAAGGCTTGAGCTTCACATCAGAGTCTGTGTGCAGGTTTAGGGGGGATTATTGCACATGTGAAGAACAGCTGTAAAAAGCCTTTTGGGCCTCAAAAGGGAGATGCTATAAATGTCCTCCAGTGACGTAACCTCCAAGCAAGCTGGACAGTTGGTGCTGAAGAAGCTTGAAAATCAAAACAAAATTCTGGGGTTTGGGAGTTACAGAGAAGTAAGATTATCAGACCTCTTTGGCCTCTTAAAGCTACAAGCTGCAACAGCTGCAACTAGCATAGCACACCTAAGGTCTAGTCAACATAAGCATTTTTACTATGGAGTTTGGTAGCACTTATTTGGATAGTCAGCCTACAGATAGTTCATAGAGTATTTGTAACATTTCAGCCACATATCAATGACAGTCAACAACATAACCGTTTGACCGAACCCTAACCGTAAGCCTAATTAGTTAACCATGTAATTAATCTTTGTTTAACATTTGACATTCAGCATAAAATCAGAACACATCATTATCAACAACTGATTTATTGATGAAATGTTACAAATAGTCTATTAACTATCTGTAGGCACGCAATCCAAATAAAGTATAACCTGGAGATTTCCTCCTTGTAAACACAAGCACTGTTTTAAAAAGTCTCCACCAAAATAAAAACACCAAAAAACAATAGAAGCGCTGTTTAAAGCATGCCAAACCAACAGGTGGCATTATTACTCAAACCCTGATTACCTGTAGGCTAACTGCAAGTTAAGGGCTAACAAGGTCTCGTCCAGAAGTGCCAATGTTTGCAGCTGGAACTGTGTCGTGGGAGAGCTGGATTTTGTAGAGACCTCTGCAGCACAATATGACATCTCCGTTCCCAACAGGGTCAGAAAGAAACTGTGCATTTTTTTGCATTTAAAACTCTTAACCTGGAAGGACTTCAGCCAAAAGGTTTATTTTCAGTGACCTACAACTGCATTTGAGTGTGAACAAAAGGCCATAACAAATGTACAAAGCTATGATTTGGACAGTACCTGCGTCTGTGTGGACTCGCCCTTAATCTCTGACCTAACTGTCAGCAGTCGATTTACACTGTGGTAATGTGGATGTCAGGCTTTGACAAGCAAGAAGAGTGCATGGAATTTAAAAAAAGATGTTATCTTTGGTTCTGCTGCATTGATATATATCCTGCTTTACTGTTCATCATGAGTCAAACATTAGGAGTGCAATACTAAGTCAGTGGAGTGCTCTTATAATCACACAAAAAGGCTGCATAGATCACAGCATAAGAGTAGAAAACAGGCAAAGTTGTTACATAAATCAGTCGGGTGTAAAAATAAGCAAGGGAGAGCTTGAATTTGAGCTGACTGTAAATTTCGTCCTTTGTTACTTTGACACTCAGTGCTTTGAAAACATTTTGATATTGAAATTTGACACTCAGCCCTGCTGGACTCTGGTGATCAAAGGTGGAGCGAACACTGCAGCAACTTACATGCTCCCGGAATATGAAGGCCAGGATGGCAGCAGCCAGCTCTGCTAAGAAGATGAGGAGGATGAGCATGAAGAACTGCAATAAGACAAAAGATTTAAAAAAAAGCAAAGAGTGAGAGAGGGTAGCACAAGGTGGATGAGTGTCAGAAAAAGTGCACGTCAGTCGCGAAAAATTCACATTCTGGCTGTGCCCGCTTCACTTAGCATTAACTATGTATGAGGCTCGAGGCACAGAGGCAAAAAAAAGGGCATTTTGCGCTTTTGGCTTTCTGTTTCAAGCATGGCAGTCCAAAAAACAGACAGACAGAATAATCAACACACATGCACACAAACAAGATATGAAACAGAACTAGGTTTTAAATTTGTCAGCCGACTCACAAAGAGGAGCAGACACTTGTTTTCGCGGATGGCTCCACAGCAGCCCAGGAAGCCCAGAAGAAAGAGCATGCCTCCCATGCCCAGGATGATGTAGACCCCGGTGAATAGCAGAGGGTTGGCCGCTACGATTTCCCGGAACCCTGTAGGGTCCACCAGCACCCACACTCCCACTCCCAGGAGGAAAGATCCCCCCAGCTGATGGAGGAACAAGGCAAGAGGATGACAGTCAGACAAAATAGAAACTGGCCGCATTTTAAAAATTGATAGGAAGCATTCAACAAGATGTCATATAATGGAAAATGAATTTGTGCTTTATTTTCCAGGAAAACACGCTAGTAATGCAAATCTCAGGAAGGTTGGGGTGACTGCTGGGGGCAGACAAAAGGCTTAATATCTACAGAGCCATGATGCCTTAGTGGGGGGTGGGCGGCGATATCTACCTTTCTTCACTCACCCCCAACCGGCTTTAGAAATGCACAGCACTGCTGCCTCCATCCTCTCTCTCACTAAAGCTCTATCTGCAGCCAACGTGGGGTGACTCATGTGATTAAGAAAAGAAGGTACTGAGGTAGAGGAGGGAAGAGATCTGAGACTTCCACCACAACCCCCTTCTTCTTCTCATAGAGAGAACTGAGCTTCTGCAGAAGAGCCCCTCTTCATCTCGGAGGCAGAGGTCGTGGCATTTTGAAAGCTCATCGGGCTTCAAAGATGCTGCTGTGTTACTTGGGTGTGAAAACGGCCATGGGAGGAAACAAAGGGGCGGCAGTGTAACAGTAGTTGTTGAGCGATGCTAACAGCCAAGTTCATTCCTTGCTCCGCTGGTTGCATTATTACCCCAGCCTTGAACAACCATGTCTGAGTGGAGTCTCTAAACGGTTTGGTTGCGCTTAATAAAGTGGGAAAAGAGACAAACCTCCTTACTTTGACCCTCCCCCCTTTACAGGCACAGACTAACAGGATTACCCTTGATTGTCTGATCAAGACTGATAAACTCAGGTGCCAGTCACAAAGTCTTCGTGGCACAGTGTGCCTCAGATGTGTGTCAGCACACTAAAATCTAATCAAAGGAGAATTTGATAGAATCAAGATTGCCTCCATCTAATGAAATGCAAATGTGGCTCCATTAGTCAGTCGGGCAGGGGGCAGCCAGGAGCCCATCTTAAATCATTAGAATTGACACTAACTTCAGAGCTAGCCAGATGAGGGGAGATAGAGAGATGAGCAATACTTACAAAGATGAGGAAATTGAAGACAAACATGAGGTACTTGATGCAGCTGAGACAGTCCCCCTCCATGGTCGTCCCCCGTGCTGAAGCCTCTCCCTGCCCCTGAGAGACAACAACACAAAACACAACATAAAAACGTGCCACTTAATGAATCCTGCCAAAAGCTCACAGTATTCCCATTCTCCAGCACTTTGGATAGTCATTCAGATGAAACTGCCAAGAAAATAATACTCTTGCAAAAACCTGCTCACATTTTAATGAGTTCTGCCACTCAAACATAAAACACACACTCACACATGCGTGCGCACACACATGCACACAAACAATGGGCTGTCAGTTCATTTGGTCCAATTTCAGCTGAAAATGCTTGTATTATCCCCTCAGGCGCACTGCAGAAGTCAGAGTTTCTCAGCGATCCCTAAGTAACTACAAGTTTGGGCTCCACAGCATCAACCCCACCTGACACAACTCATCTCACCGCAGCCTGTGACAACTTATGTAATTTTAAAACGCATCTTCACTGTCAGGTGGCCTGGTTCCCCATCAGCACTTTCTGTCTCTGGACAGATGGGTTCCCTGGGTTCAGTGTGACTCGAGGGGCTGTCGATCTCAGCATTTTAAGGATATCAGTCCTGACGGAGGCTCCATGTGCATTAACCGACAAGGTATGGCCTTTACTATGAAGCGTCTCTGTCTTCTTAATGTAATGAGAGGCAGGAGCCCTGTGCTCCCATCGGACGGCCCTCTATCTGACAGAAACACACTTTCCCTGATGAGGGCTCATTCTGGAAGCACTTCTGGTTAATGAAGAACGTTTGTCCTGCATTTTGAGACAACATGGGTGCCTCAGTATCCCTGACCCCGTGTACTTTATGCACCACAGAGACTTTATTGAAGCATTAGTTAAACCTTCTCAGCTGCAAAAATGAACACGAATTTCCCCTTAGGGAGAACAGAAACTGTCTAAGGGATCATCTCGACATATTCTGCAAAAGAAAATAAAAAAATGAAATGGTAACAATCTGTGTAGCCACTATAATTGCAGTTTCAGTAAAAGAAGAAAATCAATTATCGGGCAGAGACGAAGCCACACTCTGCTTTGCTGTTGTGATTATTAATTTGCTCTTTCATAGTGATGGCTGGGATTAATTCTGGGGAACAGCCAGATTAAAAAGCGATTTCTCTAAAGAATTGTAAACAGGTTTAACAACTAGGCAGCTACACATTGCCACCTCTAATAGAAAAAAAAAAGTTAGAATGCCCTCTTTTCACTTCTTTTGTCTGTACTCTACAGCACGTCTGTCAGATGTAATCTCATAATCTTCAGGCAGTGTCTGCGATGCCTGACGTGCTGTCAGATGACTCCTCTGGGCGATCTCGGTACTTCTCTGAGGCAGTGGTGAAGCATGAGTAGTGATCAATGCTAGTTTTGATTCCAGTCCGTCTGCAGGCGCTCTGCTGCCGCTAAAATATGATCTAGCCTTTTACCCTTTCACCTCTTTGACAAGGACGTTCACATTTTCAGTTGAAATAAATCAAAATCTCTCCACACCGCAGTCTTTAAAAGAACTACTTCACTGGTTGCTGCAGTTATTTTAAACAAGTGCGGCAATTATATGAATTAGGGCCTGATAGCATCGTCTGATATTGGCCTATTGCATATATATCTGCATCCGCTTATATGCTCTCCCTGATATGCACCAATATTAAACTGTTTTTAAGGCAGGTAAAAATGCTTGAACTATTGATTTAAAGTAGTGTAATTACGTAGTTTGTCCAGCAGAGGGTGGTCCATAATTTCATTGCGAAAAACAGTATTTCCTGTTCTGGGCACTGATGTTTGGAATAAAGTTTAAGTGTACAATATATTGCCTCCCTTACATATCTTTGTCACAAGTATATGATGACCACATATCAGTCAATAAATGGGATATCAGAAATTTCTTGCTCCCTAACACTGGTATCTGCATCAGCCCCAGATATCCTATATTGGTTGGGCTCTAGTGTGAAAAATAATCTTTGTCTTGTCAGTATTCATTTTATTGCTTCTTGCGCTGATTCCCTTTTTCCCTCTGCTTCTAGTTTCAATGAGCTCCAGAGGAAGTTTCCTTTGTCTCCTTGTAGGTTCGTATAAGTTCTGGGACAATAAAATTGAACAATATGAAAGAGTTTGACGGCAGTCTTTGTCTGCTGTGGGAGCGAGCTAACAGAATGAGAACATGTCCTCCCCTCACCAGTCTGAGGGCTTATTATTTTTCCACTCCTTCCTCCTCAAACCCGGGGAAATTGATTTAGAGCTCTGGTTAAACAGCTTCTCTAAATCATAATGATATGCTTAGGTATTGATCACCCTCATAGTGGTACTCTGAGAACAACTGACAGTCTCTTTGCCCATGATGGGTTTTAATTAAACCCTCCTTTTCCTAAGCCCCACTGAAAGGCCTAATGAGGACACAGGAGGTCCTAATTGAGATTTGCATACATTACAGTCTCACAGAAAAAGCATCAGAAGGACTCTTTCTCATCACTCCTGCTCTCTACTGTTAGTCCCTGGCCCTTATGAAGGTTACAAACCGTATTTACTGGAGGAGGGAGTGAAGAGGCGGAACGGGTAAGGGGAGGAAGGGGTCGGCTGGAAAAACTCTCAGGGCTCGGCTCACATCTCGTTCTCCAAACAAAATGTCTGATTGCTCTTCCAGCTTCATCCCTTTGCTCTTCGCTCCCGTCTCTGGGTCAAACTAACTGTCAGATCTGGAGCCAATTTTCTTTTTCTGCATTAAAATGCATTGGATGCTTTAGCATTAAGTGGACTGTACAGGCCGAGCCAGGCTCCAAATAACAAGCCTACGGTGCAAACCACCATATTATAAATCAAACTGCCACAGAGACCCTGGAGAAAGTGCAGAGTAAACAAACCGGTCTTTCCCATGACTCCCATGGGATCGCAGGTCCTCATCGATCACAGCCGAGCCATGGAGATCACACCACTAAGTCTCTCTGAATATTCTGTAGCGTACATTATGCAGACAAGGGAATCGTGGCTCACATGGCAGGAGCTGCAGCTTTACAGCCACATCGACAAGTTACTGCTAGATTAAAGGCAGATCTTCCTCAGGTGTGCTGCTTTGCTAAGCTAGCAATATGTCAAGATAAACAGTTGTGTGGCGTTCTGCTTGTACACACTAATAAAAAAAGACACCCATTGTAAACAAACATGAAACACAGAGCATTAAGGATGACTGCACTGCTGTAGCTGCAGACAATGTGTTTCTTGGCTGGAAATGCTGAATGTTTGTCCTCAATCTGACAACGTGAGTGGCAGCCTTTGCCCTGAGGTATCCAGTAAATGCCAACTGTACGTCTCCTGTTACTGACATGAAATGCCACACGACACTCAGATCCCATTGTTTACTCTTGGCAAAGACTGATCCACGGCCAGTCTGGACAGCCGAGCTCGGCATGGTTGAGTTTGATAGTGGATAAATGAGAAGCGATCCTAAATCAACTTCACAGTACAGACGGAAGCTCGAGCTATGTAATGAGGGCAAACCCATCTGACCTAAATTCTTCTCAGAATGAGGATGAGGAATTCTGAAATGTTGCTACAGGCCTTTTTTCATGGTTAACTCAGAAAACCAGAGGTCTGTTTGCATTCTACGCGATTAACAACGATGGTTGTGTCAATTCATTGTAATTAAAAAAGATAAGGAAGACATCGTCCCATATTGAGAGCGCTCCATGTATAAATAGTTCACCCTTGGGTGGTTCTCCTTGAAGTTGACACTTTCAGCACGATTAATGAGATGAGTCCATATTCTCCTGCTCCACCGGCCGCCGCCCCGGACAAATGGATCAGCATGACAAGGACACGGTGCCTGCTCCTCGCCAAACTGTCGCCACCCTCCATTGCCCCACAGGCAGCCAGTTCACTTCATCGTGAGCATGAGCCTGCATAGCAAATTATCATTAATATAGAATCCCTGTTGAGATTATAAGGGTTGGAACTTGACCCCTTTAAATCTCAATGACCCTCTAAATGATCGTCCCTAGTTGAACCCTTGGGACGACACATTTCGCCCTCTAGTTCTCTCTCTGTGCAGCTGGAGCATGTGTGTTTTTCTATTTACTGTATTCCACTCTAAAGCCCTCTCCGGAGTGCGCTAATATCCTCTGATAATGACACTAAGGGACCACACACATGCCACACCACCCTTTATCTCAATCAAAAACCCATTTTCATATTTCTCTACGACTTCCTAATTCAGCCGCAACAAGTAAACACCCCAAAATCCGAATGAAGACAGGCTCCTCTGGCAGTGAGCGGGGCTCCCCGGAGGCACACCATGTCCCTTAATGAACCTCCAATTAGGAGAGAATGAGCCCTGGGCTGTGCTGTCACACTGAGGAGCTTTGAAGTGTGCTGAATGCTAAGCAGCTATAGCACTGTATGCTGCTTTAGAGGGCATACAGCTTGCAGACAACAGGGAACAACCACAGAGAGAAAATGTAGGAAAGTAGCTCAAAGGCAGCGCAGCACACAGTGTGTGTGGGTGTAGCTCACACAGAGAGCAGAGCGTAGAAACTCAGCCGGGTGAGGAAGCTTGAGAAACTGCAAGGCTCGCAGCAAAGGTCCTACTGTCGGTTAGATGCTCAGGTGGTAACACAAATACTCTACCTTCAGGCCAAGATAGCTTAATGAGCTTTGCACATATAGGTTTGACAAACATTAGCAGCTGCTGCACGTTAAAGGCACTGCTAGTTCAACACAAAAAATCGGACAGTCTCTAATGAATTTGCTCCGTCTTGCAAAGCCATTTATCTTTTTGGTCCATTGTTGCTCTTCTTGCTGTGAATCTAAAGCAGTTCTTATTTGAGCCTGTGAGTGGTGCTCTCCTGACCTTTTCAGTTTGGAAATGAGACTGTGTAAAAATACCCGAGGGCAGAAGTCCTCTGACCAGGCAGCTGACACACTCCTGAACAACAGGCTGATTAACAAGAGAAGGACTCCCGGAACTAACAAATGCACAGTCAGAAACAGACCAGCCGTGTGTTGTCAACAACACTGCGGGCTACATTCTCGACAACCCGACTGGGCTCACATCCAGCTGTTAGGTCAGTACCAGCAGTTGCTCAGACTCCTCCAGAAATCAATTCTGCAGCTCCTTAGATAAGACAGATTGGAGGGAAGAGGAACGGCGATAGCTTCTCGGTTAACTCGAGCAGAGGACATGTGATTGAGATGAGAAGATTTTGGCTTTTATTGAACTTCAGTGTGTGTCTGTGTGTGTGTGTGTGTGTGAGAGAGAGAGAAAGAGAGAAAGATCCTCACTTTCTTAAAGCAGAGATTCTCACTTAATTGTGTCGGCACCTCTATCTGGCTGAGTGAAGATACAAACTTGCTGCACGGAGCTGGATCAATACCAGGCCCAGGCACATGCTCAATGATCCATTGATCGCCTGGAGTTGAAGCTTGTAGTCCACTGGTAGTCTGGCAGTGAGGGCATGTGGTAGCAGCACACAATGAACACATAAACACTTCTTCACCACCGCCTGTTAGGACTCAGCTCAGGCTTTTCCCACGGGGAGCTTTGGAGGAGGACACACTGCCATCGGGGCTTTCCACAGAAATGAGTTGTAACTCAATTCATAACTAAATGTTCAATAATTACTATGACGTTTGGATTTATTTCCCAGAAATCCTCCTTCTGCTTTGCCTTCTTCTTTCTTTAGAGGGTTTTTCTACAAGTTCCTGCAATCTCAATTGAATCAGTAATCTAACCAATTTTATTTTGACCAATGTTTGACCCTAAGGCAAGAGACAATCAAAAAGTTGGTGATGTTATCACTGGACCTTGTCATCGCATTGAGGTGTTTTCCTCTTCAAATTTCCATGCACAGAGTTTATATCACAGATGGCCTCGGCAAAAATAGACAATGGGAGATTTAAGGAAAACAATGCTTTCAGCCTCAGGGGACTAAACACAAAAGGACACTTAACAGTGTAAACATGCGCAGGAGCACAAAACTCACACACAACTGTGAGCGTATGTCACCAAATCCTGACAAAGAACAGGGAAAATGTGCATTACAATGAAACAAGTAGTCAGAGTTGTGACCTTCTTATGGCTCAAACACAGAGTTTTGTGTTGTTTTTAGCACATGTTGGACTCTTTCCAACCCTCCAATAAGGACGCTGGTCTCCACGGCAACCCCGGATATGGGGCGAGAGTGGCCTTTGTCTGCAGAGCTGTGTTTGGCATCTCCACTTAGCACTAGTTCCTGTTAGAAAACAAAGGGGAGCAGAGCCGAGCACTTTACGACGGGGGGACAGCTCGGCCAGCCATTTGTCTAATGAGCGATCACTCACACCCTGCTGCAAGGCCATGTGTTCGTTTGAATACAGCTAGTTCCCCACGTACACAGGGCCTGGAAGCTGTTTTATCACTTACTGATGACTCTGTGTAGCATACGCACAGCTAAAGTTCATGAAAGAAAAACAGCAGCAGGAACAGTGTAACCTAATTTTCGGTACAGGCTGATGTTTCAAGCGCAACGCAAAGATTAAAACAAAAGCCTTGAGGGTAAAGCGTGTGACGTTTGTGTTGTTGTGGGAGCCTCAGATGAAAGAGATATATTTGAGGCCTCAGTGCAAATAACAACTTCAGAGAAATAAATCTAAAGTGTGTTAATGTCTTTGCATGAAAACTGCAGCAGAGAAGACTAACGATGATTATTGCGTCGTGTTTGCTGCAGCAGAAGCACCTTGTGCTGTATGAGGCTATAGTCGAAATGGGGAGACTCTAAATGATTTTGGATCATGACTGCTTCAGGGATTTATCACAGAACTTTTAGGTTCATTTTGCTTTATTACACCTTGTTTTCATTTAAATTTGACGAGCCAATCTCACCACACGGTCCATTTAGCAGCTGTTCCAGAGCATATTATTGTATTGCACAGTGTTACCTGGCAGAAACTTCAGTTTCTTTTTGTTAAGTTTATTTAGTCAACTTCTGTTTCTAAGGTGTAGAATGAACTTTACTCCTAACTTACAAGCCATTGTGGACGAGAACTGGGCAAACTGGTTGATGTATTGAGGAAAACTGTGTAACAAAAACCTCAGGAAGAACTCCTCGACTGACTTTGTGGTGAGATTGTTTTGTCAACTATGGCCTCCGAGGTCAAGATTGAACATTCAGTCTTCACAATCTATACAGATTTTGATTACACCGTTTCACTTTTTTAAAGACATTGCTGCAACTTGACAATTGACAATAAAATTTTTAGTTTAGTCAATTGAATAATGAGTCAAAATTGAAAGTCAGCAACCAAAATGTTGGTAAATTACCTCCTTGCAGAGGAAAAAAGTACTTTGGTTAGTAGTTTAACTAGAAACTAAACTCTGTTTAAGATTTAGTAATCATTGTGAACTTATGTCCTCCAAGTAAGTTTTTCAAAACAGGCTTTGTCATCAGACTGCTCATGTTTCTTTCATTAGCAATGTTGCAGTGTTCCCAGGTCTCAGCTGCTCATTAAATGACTACAGTCTTATTATTACCAATTGAAATTATGTAAAAAAGTTAAGGAAAAAAAAAACAGGACTGGGCTTGGAAGGAACCAGAATTATCCTTTACGTCTGTTCTTATAAACCTAAAACTGGCTCAAGAATCTGCTTATAATCTTACATGTCACTTTCAAATGTAACACACACATTTATTCGTCTGCTTGGCTGCTTTTATGGTTATGTGCTATGACTGATTACAGCTGATGTGTCTGGGACTAAACTCCCCTTTAACCTTTCAATCTATACATGTCTGCTACTAGGCCGTGCTGCGAATACTAATGTTACAAATGCCAATGCAAATCACAGGCTAACAAAGACCAGTGCTGGCTTGCTGTGATGGTAAAGGGACAAAAGCACTCGTCTGGCTGTTCACAGAACTGGCTTCACGCACCGACTCTCACCAGCACCGAGCCTCCTGTTAACGGTAACAAAGGCTTCGTGCCTGTGCTGTCAGCATCTTACTGAAAAGAGTCTGTCAGCAAGCTCTTTCTGCTGCTTCACTCGCTGATTTAACATGTGTCTGCTGGAGTGGAATCTGTTGGATTTGGTGGAAATCATTCATTGCAACACCCCCACCTTACAAAGGCTGAGAGGAAACTGAGGGCAGAAGTGGGGTTCACACGGGAAAAGGCATTGAAGATAAAAGTTGTAGGTTATTTTTCAAGGCCATGTGTGCTTCATTTAAAGATAAAAATGCTGTCATACCATGTGTAACCACGTGCGCCTCTTCTTTGTTCAGGTGAAGCTGATGACTTCTCTCGGTTTTCTCTCCTCTCCTGTGTTCATGGGCTGTTTGACAAAAGCACAAGAGAAGAAGCAGAGGTCAGGGCTGAGCTAATGAGATGAATAAACAGTGAGGCACCGGCAAGGAGACAGAAAAGTGGCACATTTGTCTGTACGCGTAATTCATTTAAGTGGAATAAGACGGCGAGCACGAGAAAAAGAAAATAAAATTCTAGGACACTTAAAATGACAGAGTTTGCATTTATTATGTATGAAGTGCTCACTCCCAGCGGTGAGCTAATTTAAGATTGTAACAGTGTTTTATCTGTGTGAATATTTCTCTTCTCAGCTAGAAGGCAAAATTAACAAGGAAAGATAAAAAAAAGAGAAACGTATAGTCTTTCATAGTAGCAGTCTAGGTCTGTGTTCTGAGCAGGTAAAATTTTAATGTCTGCCTTGAGGTATCAAGATCTATGTACCTTCTCAGTTGGTTAATTATCCTTTATTAGAGGACCCAAAACACGAAAGTCTTCTCACACAGCTTCTGATGTGACCTTGATGAGCATCTGAACTCATGCATTATTCAAGGAAAGAAGAATACCTTGCTGGCTTTAACTGTCAGCGTACGATACGTCTCCAACCAACTGTGTCTAATGACCGTAAATGCTTTAAACTTGTTCCTGTTTCTAAACTGCTTTGCCACAAGTGTCTCCCAGCTGAAAATATCGATATAACATTCAGAGCCAATTAAACTGCTGGTGCACCATCCTCGATGTGCAAAAATAGTCAGGAGCAGGGTTTTGACTGACAATACTTTGGAGCCGGTTTCAAAGCACTGGCACACAAAACTACAGCATCAAATATGGCGAGAGCTGTCTGTGGAAGCATGAACAGCACGCAGCTCTTGCCACATTAGATGGTGAAATACAGGCTGGGTTTTCTGACTCTGACAGGGACTGGAGATGGAGAATATCCCAAGAGTATTCTGGCTGATAGAGCCAGCCACATCATCCCGCCGACACACCATATTGCCAGCAGACATCAGATTCACCAGGACGCAAAGCCCATCTGACAGCGGCAGCAACACACCCTCCCCCATACAGAACACAGGGCTCTGATTACATCTAGGAAAGGCAATCAAAGCCTGAGTGAGGTAAGGGACAAATCTGAGAAGTGAGGAGATGCACCGGAATGATACACTCCCCTTATCACAGAGGATGAATTCAGACACTACAAAGTAAATGCTCCAGTAATCAATCGCATCTTCACAGTGGCTACGCATGCATGGAGAGCCGAAGGATGGAGCTCATTTGGAGGAGTCATCTACAACATATTCAGCATATGGCTTAGCAAATATATCCTCAAGCACTACAACACTGTAATCCCTTTCCATTTAGTTTCAGTCTATTACAGCAGCAGCAGACAGGTACATAATCACCATCCTCATGTCTGTAATCTGGTACTGAGCAGCAAAGTGGCTCAAATTTGCCCTGAAGCCTGTTGCAGAGGTAGACTCTCCTGAACCCCTGTTTAGAGAGCTATTAGTTGGTGAAGAGCAACAGTGGTGAGGGTCTGCATTATTTTTTGGTTTCCATGGAAACATTTTCACAGGAAAGTGGAGCACCAATAGGATCGCAGAGCCTCATTGAATCAGTTATGGGGGTGAGAAGGGAGATCGGCGCAGACGGCTGAGAAAGCACAACAATGGGACGAACCCTCGAGGGAGACTATAAAGGCCAGGCCGCTGAGGGTCCAACAAAGCGGGGAACGACTCAACGTTAATAAAGGTTTCATCTACATCCGCTCAATGGCTTTCCTTTTAAATATATCTCCCTCGCCAACTAGTCATTGACATTTAAGCTCACGAGCACTGTGGGCAATTTAACATCAAGGCAGCCACTAATTGATTAGCCTGTGCTGATATTTCAGGCTCTGACAATATCATTGCATCACCACCATCTATGCTGTGTGTAAGACAGAAGCACATTATGGGACCTGACTGTCTACATATAGTATGTACTGTATTATTCCCCACAGTCTAATTCCTTAGAGAGTCGGCAGAGGAAACTGCAGTGGCTGTAGAGGAAGAAGAAGAAGGAAGGGGGCCTCAGATCATTAAACAGTCTCCAGTCATGATATTAAGCTGGGTACAACTGCTCAGGAAGTGTCAATCCAACAGTACATCCATTTCACATAGCCATTAGTTTGCAGAGTAGAGGTCTTCACGCGTCAGACAAGACCCAAGGGACCCAGTCAAGGAAATAGAAAGAAATTTTTACTATTTTACTGTACTAGTCGTACTATGGTCCGATCAGATCTGATTGAGTCTCATTTCACTGCCACCAGTAGTCAGTCCACGTGTCGGACTGGAAAGGGCTTCATGATGCTGCGGTGTTGGTGTTCTGTCCTTATTAGACTCTGTTTCTGTCAACCTAGTTTTAATTTTTTACATAATTTTCCTTCTGGTCTTTTGAGGTTGGGTCTGACTGTGCTCAGGCCCTCTTTGATGTGGATTTCTTTAGATTGAATTGTGTTGAGATAAGGAACGTTTTCCAATTGTCTATTCTGAATTGGGTCAATTGTTTTGGATATCTGAAAACCTCGACTGCAATTGTAAGAGAGTGGGAAAGAATTCAACTTCTCTCTCAAGTTTTCCATTTTGCACTCATCACACATCTACTTCTGTTACACTTTTCGTATGTATAGCCAAGTGAAACACTACAAAGAGAGACTGTCTGCTATTATCCCCATTTGTGCACTTCTTCTCTCTGACTGCAGGCTTTTCAGCACATCTTGAGTGTGGCTTTTAAAAACACTTTTGCCTTCAGACATGATCTTAAGCATTACCCTGACCTTTCTATCTATTGGCTAGGGACTCATCATGTGTGTTTTCTCTTTGCCTCCATAGGTCACCTCATCCTGCCAATCAGTTGTGCAACCTTAACTGGGAAGTCAGAGGTCAGAGAACAGCAGGGAGTTTGATCAGTGATACTTCCTCTGGGGACAGGAAGTTGACAGGAAAACAAGAGAGGAAGTGACAATTCTTCCGTCTACATCTCCCAGCTTGGTTTGACCTCCATTTCTCACCAATGTTGGCAAAAGCAAACCTCTAAGCTGTAAGGGAAACTCCAAATTCAGAGATAATGGCCTATGGGGAGGCTACTAGGCCCTGACCAATAAGGGAGTTTTGGGTTACGCTGATACTAATATTAGGTAGCAAGAAAATTCCGATATCCAATATATTGGCTGATATTCTATATATAATATTTTGAATGTGGTAATCAAATGTGAGTGACAAAGATATGTAATAAAGGCAAGATATCTTGAAAACTTATTCTAAACATCAGTGC
>JAPZDX010000022.1:18993297-19004625 GCA_029783625.1 Naso annulatus
AGCTCTGCCCGTCTCTTCCTTGTTACTGCACACACAGTCCAAAGAATGGGATCTATGTTCTTGTCTGGAACTCAGGAAAGAGGAAAATAACAGAAAGAAAAATCGAGCCATTCAGAAGCGAACTGTTCTCTCTTCTCTCAAAAAATGATGCATTATGCTCGGCCTTTTAATCAGTAAGGATTAACATGTTAATGCTGACAGCTCTAAATATAGTGAATTTTTACAATTGAACTTGCTCTAAAATCTACAGACTTCAGCGGATATTTTACATGCAAATAAAAACACAAAGTGTCATGTTATCATTTAATTTTTTGAAGTTACTCAAATATAGTGATTTATCTGATTAAAGAAAACTATTTAAATAAATGTCAGATGGGGTAAAAATAAAGTGTTTCATTGTTAACAATTACACTTCAGCCCTTTCTAGCAGATACTGCTTTTACTGTTTTGAGAGCCAAAAAGCACCATGTTTCAAACAACAGTTTAAAAAATGACTGCCCAATAAGAAAATTTTGTTAAACTTTTATTTTCTTTTTTTCAAGTATCCAAGAAACAGTTTTAAAGTTATACAGGACAGAAGAAATAAATGTTATACAACAAAAAACATTGATGAATATACAACGTGACAGGAAAAGCAGTACAGAAACATAAAATACAAATTTAATTGTAAATATCCAGTGTGGCTGTTTATGATAAAGAAAAAAACTACTGTATCCTTACTAGTGGAAAAAAAAACTTAAAATTTAATAAGTATTGGTGATGTCAACTTGATGAGTTTCATGTCAGCTTCAGTGTTTTCACGTTGAGGACCTGCGGAGTGAAAAACAAATCACTGATGATTTGACCAAAGATTGTTTTCTTTGTGGCATCTTTGTGGCATCAAGGTTAATTTAATTACAGGTTTTTTTGCCCCCCAAATAAATGAAACCTCTTCAATTTCAGTTTGTCTGACAGTCTGATAACCATCATAACTACATTTATATGGAATAAAGTACTCTTACAACTGTATCTGTATCATCACAGAAGTCAATACATGTTTTTTAATTGATAAAAAATATATATGCCTCCAATAAATTTTACATGGCTATTACTAAATTATTCATACAGTTTTATTCACTTTTATAAACTGCGCTTAAACTTTGAAGTAACTTTTTTTCAAGAAATGGCTTGCTGAAGAAGGTTAAGATAAAACTAGGATAAACAAAAATAAAGCAAAATGTTTTCATAATGTACATAAAGCACAATTTCAATGGAGGGGATATACTGAGAAAAGGCCACCATTCATGTCCTCATCAAGTTATTTGGTGAGTGTTAATATGAACATATTTAAACTTTAGAATTTAGATGCTTAACACCAAAACAAGCATGATTTAACTTCTAACCATTCTAACGACATTATACAGAGGAGGAGCATACATACCATTTAACGAAGGGGAATAAAAGGGAGAAACGAATATCTTCTTAGAAATATTTGGTGCGGTTGAGAGCTCTTTGCGCCAGCCGGCCGCTCTCATCTGTTATTTTCTCCCAGTCTGTTTGACCCACCACAAAGCCGATAGCGCGCTTTCGATCTGCATCCTTCTGCTCTTCAAGATCAGCCCATCGCACCTGAACAAAAAGGAAAACACCCAGAATCTTGTGTTATGAACAGGACACTGATGGATATAATGAGGGTAAATATGCTGCCTTAACATTCAATATTAGGTTTAAAAAATGCTGTGTTTCCAAACCTGAATTTTTACATTATTTTCTTGTTTCTGCGCTGGCAGCAAACACAGCTCTGTAGCACAGGATGTTAATTTACCCGTTTCTTTCCTGGTGCAGATGTGCGTGTGGCATAGTCATCTGCCACCTGAAGGTAATGATCAAGGCCTTCCATGTCTTCACGTTTCCTCTTCCCACTGCTCCCCAGACCGTCCAACTTGTCTATATTAATGAAAGTTTACTGTTCAGGTCAGCTCTTACCTCCAATAAAAACATAATCATTATTACCCTTCATCTAACATTTCATTATTCTTGAAAAGCCAACTTCAAGACTAACCATTTTTGACATTATATGCACAACTTGTCCCCCGTTTTATTAAGACATGTTTTCTTCAGGTAAAAACAAAAGGGAACTTCATTAAATGGTGTTAAAATCGAAGCATCTTCCAGTTCAGATCATTATTATAGCAGACCTGTTTTCAAATAGGTGTTGAGAATGCAGCTGTGTGTTAATCCATATGTGCCTAATCAGATTTGTAAATATTTAAAAAAATATTCAAATATGTCTTTGGATTTTAGAGTGTATTGAGATATGATACATAGGTATTAATGGATGAAAAGAATTTTGCTTGAAGAGATGAAAATCCATAAAAGTTGTTGGTTACACCTCTGGCAGTCCTGGGGACTGTGTTTGGTTGCGGACAGGCCATGCTGACCGTTCACACTTAAAATAATGGGGCAATTCAACTGATTGGTGGTATGTGGTCTCTACAGCTAATGAAGCACACAGACAAGTTTTCACATGCATTCTCAAAATTATGTCAGGGCACAACTGTAGCAAAAAGTTGTGTTAACAAGTCTTGTTCAAATTTTAGTACATGGTCAGTGTACAGTCAGCTGTAGTGTCTGTAATATAAATTCCTGGACATTAAAAGTTTATCTGGCCATTTTCCTCATGGACTCCACAAACATAACACAGACAGACTAAAGTATAATATAAAGCAAAATATAAAGCTATAACAAAACAAATACCTACCAAGTTTTGCTTCAGACGTGTCCATCTCCCATTTGCTTTTTGGGATGTAGCCCTATATTATATAAAGAAACACTGCAATGGTTAAACATTTGAGGATAACAGGGATAAGAGAGGAAGACACAAAGCAAAGGCTGGCTGAAAAGACAGAAGATCTTTTTATCTGTAGTTGATGAACAACAAAGACGACTCAAGGACGAGACTGCACAAACATTTATCTAGTTAAGACATCAAATGTAACATTAGCATGCAGATATTTTAACTTTGTAAATTAAGAGAAACTAAAGGCCATGACACACCAAAACGACCTCAAAGAACAAGCAGGAACCAAAGCCGTCTGTCATGTTGCATCACATCACCTGTGCTTTGGCCAAAAAGCTGCACCAAAACACATCACAAAGACTACAGCCCACAGTCAGGACAACCAACTTTGAAAGACTGGAGGTAAAAGGTGTAGGTAGTCTGCATTTCTCTGTGAAAATGAAACAAGGTATGCAGATAAAAAAAAAATCTGTTAATTTGCTGTTGTCAGCCCTTGATCTTGTGGTTAAAAAAAAAAATTAAAAAAAGAGGCGGAGGAGAGAAATAAGTAGAGACCGCACTTGATTGACATAACTGATACTACAGAAATGCCAGAAGGGCTTTCTCAAATCTGTGTGAAGAGCTGCAGTCAAATGAAACCTCCAGTTTTAAGAAGTTCAGTCAACTCATTCCTGTTTAGTCCCACATGTTTATGGAACTAATCAGTCCAGTGCCTAACTCCTGAGACTGTATTTCCACAGAGAATAACTAATTAGAGGGTTTTTAGTCATCGATGGGCTCCGCTGCTGATTAAACATTTTAAATCAGCTGAAAAGCTGCCAGCAAGGGCCAAATAGAGCCAACAGTGCAGGACAAAGCCGGAAGAGTATGGCACGGATGCTCATCGACAGCCTGACAGCAAACTGTCAGCTTGGTGTGTCAGGGCCCTAATCTATTCACTATTAGCCTTGGTTCATGGCTATGTGTAAAACAAAATAAGGGAAGGATGTGTCTGCTTTGGAGACAACAAATTCAATGCAAAAGTGCTTTCCCTGAAAAAAAATATGTCAAGCAGTCTTCTATCTGCTCTTGAGTGAAAAGATAACAAAGCAAAACAAGCAGTCAGTCTCTACAGTCATGTCACCAGCCTGTGTGAGCAAAGGATAATGAGATCAGTGAATTTTACATTTTGAAGAATAACGCCACCCTGTGGTAGTCTGCAATATTGCTGCTCCAACTTCCACACAAAAGTTAGACTGTTTTCAAAAGCACCTACTACATACTGCCTGCTAGTGGTGTGAGTATACAAAGTTCAGTACTGGAACAATCAGTAAAATCACTGTATGTTCCAGGTGACATGGGAACACCCTGCAAATAGGGCCTATGGTCCAAAACAGCCAAGTTGTCCTTTAAGTAAGCAGGTAACTTTGTAAATCTTTACAAGGGAATAAAAGTCTGCCAAAAACATTAACCCCTTGTTATATGATAGACTAAAGAGCTTCGACAAGTGATGAAAAATATTAAAGATACAACCTTTTACAAATGTTATAAATTAACACCATGCTAACTATTTTGTTTGTATTCATTTACATTTTCTGAATAATCACACATTTAGGTAGCTTTATACCTTTTTGTTCACATTTGCTTTGATATTTTATTGATATCTGTGTCTCCTACTTAACTGATGTTTCCCCTTGAAACTTCTGTTTTTTGTGGTAAACAAAAATTCTTTCACATGACAGCTTTCTTCTTCTAGCAACATTTACGTACTCTCTAGCAAAAGAAAACTCTTGTCTAAAAATGTGGGTTGAACAGGAATGATTAGTCACATTTGATCTTGATATCTAGAAGCTCTAGATACAAATTTAACCAGCTTTGAAGAGTTGAACTGTTCAACGTGTTGAAAAGCATCCTGGATATGCCAGTCCTGTTCCATCTGTTGTGAGTATATGCATGTGTGGTTAAAAACAAAACATGACGCGGAAGACAGGGACAGGAGCTGGAAACTAGCAAAAGCTATAATCTCTGTATACAAAATATCAGTCTTATCAACTTGTTTGTAACAATCGGATGTGGTACTATGTTGACGTGCATTGTCCCTATCAAATAAACAAAATAAATAATTAAAATAAATACACGGCTGGAAATTCAACCTCCTGCAGCATCTGTTCAAAGTGAAGTCTAGAATTTAGCATACAAACCAAAGCTTAATGATTACAGGTGCTTTAAAAAGACAACAGACTTCAGGGTCTGCTGGATCGTTCATTCATAGTTTAGAGACCTTATATACTGAAAAACTTAAAAAACACTTTCAGGTAGCAGCCGCTGTGTGCTTCGTCCATGTGCAGCAAGACATCATGGTCAGATGTGGTCACAGGTTAACAGACAATTTCAGACCACATCCAGCTGCAATGCTCTGAGTTTGAAGTTTAGGAAAAAAGAAAAAGAAAAAAAAGGCATGATATATTGCAGCACCACCTGTTTCAAGACAGATGTCAAAAATTGTGTTTTTCAGCACACAGTAATTCATGATTAAACACATCTCCTTGTATTATATTCAGCTCCTAGGTTGAATGAGCTTGAAGCCAGCATACTGTGGCTTGAACAACTTGGTGTTCTTTCTAAATGCAAAGAGACTTTTTCTGTCAAAGTTGACTCCACTGTGTTGTTTTGTCCTGGGGACACCACAAATGCACAGACAGCATCCTTTCATGATGTGTTTCACGTCCGTTTGTTCTGGACAAAAACAGATATTGGCAGAGCCTGATGGTAACTACAGCACACAGACAGACAGAGTGAAATTTAAGGAGTGTCTGTGGTCAGTACGTCACAGAGGTATTCATGAAGGGTATGTGTGTGTGTGTGTGTGTGTGTGTGTGTGTGTGTGTGTGTGTGTGTGTATGGGTAAGATAACCATTATCAAACTATGGTCGAAGCTAATACATGACATCTTGGTGTAACATTATACATTAGATTTATGAAAATTTCTGATGTTTGTCACTTGATTGTTCTAAATGTTTCTTCATTTCATCCATAAAAGTTTGTTTAAGATGTCAAGAGAGATGTTTTTTATATACCTGAGGTTTTTTTTGACTCATTATTGTCATTTTTATTATTTTTAAGTCATCTGGATATTAAGAAATGTGATGTAAAGTGCAGTGTGGTTTAAGTGCAGGGCCACAATGCAGCAGTTACAGACCTGCAGTTCAGACAGTTCAGATTTTGGTTTAATGAGCGTGGGCGTATCTTCATCCTTTGACTAACACTACAGTCAAAATAAAAAGAAGTGTTGGAAGAGGAAGAACATGGGCTGCGTAGAACTGCAGGTCTGAGCAGCTTTACGTTTTTATTCAAAGATCCTGGAAACAACATTTTTCCTGGATATCTTTTGTAATACTGAATTCACATTTGATAATTTCAGTTACTATTTTGAATTTTGTGCAAAGTCAATTTTCATTGTATTTTTTGCTGAATCAGATACATGAAGGACCCTCAAAAAGGTAGTTCTTCGCTGATTCTGTGACTGGTGATGTAGCTTTTGCAATATCAAACATTTCAATGAAAAATCTGATGATGTTTAGCTCAGAAACATTGAACATTTGACATATTCTATGGTGCATGCACATTGAGAAAACTACAAGAGTGTACTTCAGACTGAGTTCATCATAGTTCTACCGCAAATTACATGATGCAAACATGGATTTAAAAAATTCAGTGTTCACTTTTCGTAGTCATGTTGAAGTCAGCTAAAAAAAATCTGGTCATGTTTGAAGAAAGTGGATAGTGTTTCCAAATGAAGTATATCATAAACATGACAGATATGAAACTGCACAGTCAGTGCAGAGCTGCAGTTTGTGATTTTCAAGCAAGAATAATCAAGAAATCAAAACAAGCTCTTGTGTTACTGGAGCCTTTGTTGGTGGATATTATGTTGGTGCTGTACTATCTGAACAAATATAAACTTTACAGGATGATTCTGTGGACTTTCACATTACTCAACACTGAACTATAAAGAACAAAATGACACAAAAAATCAAATGGGATTTTGGTATGAGGTAAAAAGCTCTGGAAAAATTTTAGTTTTCCTTAGCATTTGCATTTTGTTTAAAATTTTTGAGTAATAAATATTTGATGATGTGTTTTCTATTAGTTAATACAGGTTTACACCATATTAAAATACTTTAAATGAGTTACATACAGTGTTTATGTGATAGTGTAATTTATTACTGCAAAAAGTTTTCATACTTGGAAGTTTTTAAAATGCTAAAGCACATTGATAGATGACTGTAAATTTGCCCCACAATAAAATAATTTATTATATATAATATTTAAAACAACAGGATTTTGGGCTGAAAAGTATTTTATAGCATCATGGGAAGAAAAAAAACCCACAATTCATGCATTTAATTGGCACTTAAAGGATTTTAAATTAAGGTATCATTATTCTTTTTACTGATGAAGCCTTTATTCATTCTTTGTAGGTTCATCACTACGAGTGACCCATTTTTGGTGTCACATCGACATTTCAAAAAGTTAAAAAAATAAATAAATAAATAAAAAATTTGCCACTTTAAGTTGCAGTGACTTTGGTTGTTTGACGTTTTATTGTTACACATCTTTGTACCCATGGCCAGCAGCCCATCATAGCTGCTGTTTTTTTTCCTTCCATCTTCTAATTAAAATTATTTTTCATAAGTAAATTTTCATGACATTTTATTCTGAGCAGTCCAGTTTGGACTTAAACTTTGTTCACTTAAAGTAGCAATATGCAACATTCATCCTTTTTAGATTTCCGGAATAAAAAAATTTGCTATGTAAAGAACTAGTGAGCCCAAATTTCATCTGGAGCAGAGCGTGACGTCACACGCCCTCTCTGTGTGACGTTCTCCAGCCGCGCGTTCAAGTCAGTTCATGGAAATATCCGTGTCCTCCCTCCCCTTGGCACCGCTGGCCTGCCAGGCCCGGCCAACGTTACAGACAGACAGTGAAAAGGCTAACATCACAAGCTGTTCAAAACTCACATGAATGCTCTTATGTTGTGTTGTGGTTGAAATTCTGACCCCACTGGATATGCGTTTTAAAGAAAGATGCTACCCACAAGACTGGCTGAGACAGGCACAAGAAAAATTCGTAAGGGATAATGCCTGACGAGGTGTCCATTATCAGAAATGAATGGACGACGCAGAGGCGTGAACTTGCTGCTTTAGTTTGCCACGTGAATCATGAATGAACGTATTGTCTCTGTGATGCAATTATTCAGCGTTTTTAGACAACCCAATCGCCAGGAATAAATGTTAGCATTTTAAATTTCTGTTAACCATAAATATGTTGAAACTTTATGTGTATGGTTAATTTTTTTAATGTTAGAATTTTACATTTCTATTTCTAGGGTTATGGCACAAACAGATGAGAGGAGAAGGATCCCACACACTATCCGATACTTGCAAAAAAGTTTACTGAATGTACAATGTTTCGGTCCTGTGGCCCCTAATTAGGTAAACAGCGAGACAAAGGGATCTTCAACACATATAAAGGCTACCCTTTGTCTCACTGTTTACCTGATGAAGGGCCACAGAACCAAAACACTGTACATTTACTCCTGAAGGTGTACATAGGCCTTTTAGTCAAGGTTACAGCACAAAAAAAGGGTTAGGATTCTAAAATAAAAAGGTGTTTTGGCTTAACACTGGTTGAAATACTGTTTGAAACATCATCTTCTTAAAAATACCGGGTTGTTATCACCAGAACCACAATTAAAAATTGTTCCATCTCCCACAATGTCATCCCTTGGCATAAAAAAAAAGTGAGCAAACTACACAGTCAGTTTCTGTGAATCTTTTCACTGTTCTGAACAAACAGTTCACTATAACAACACATTGCTTTCTGTCTCGGAAGCATTAATCTAAATGAAAAATGCATGTGATCACACCTCTATATAAACTCACTTTGATGAGTTTGAGGGTGGTGAACTGTCAGCTGTACATTGAATCATCATTTCAAGTTGCAATACTGAAAGTAAAAAGTGTTCATGTTTTTATTTTTTATTTTTTCATGGTGTGTTTTACAGTGTACTTTGGTAGCATGTCTGCAGAGGCCTGGATTTCTGGTTACCAGAGCATTTAACTGCAGAGCAGTAACCAGGTGTGGAAACCACACTGTCATGGTGGTCACTCTTTTCTTTTTGCCTCAGGCATGTTGGAAACCCCTCTCACAAGATTAAGGGAGAGACCTGTTAATACAGTTTGAGATGGGAGCTTTCAGAGCCATAACTCCTGCTACTGTCCGATCCCACCGCTAAGGTTGTTTTTTCATGCGCACGAGCCGATAATGACATTCCCAGAGTTTATTTTGGACCTGCTACACTGAACGCTGCCCAGGTAATTTTCCTCCTTCCCTTCAGAGGAGTTGTATACATAAATGAAATATGGATGTAGCTTGAAATCAACTCCAGCGGCATCCAATCTCTTGAATCAACTTTAGGGATGTTTCCCTGCCAACTCCTGCCTGGATACCAACACTTCCTTAGCAACTGCACGGCCAGCGGCTATATAGGTGCATTTAATGCTGTCAGGAGCTGCAGGGCTCAGCTGCTGATGGAACATAGTTATCCTTTTTCTCATTACTGTCTGCCCTATGTGAGATCCACCAGGCCGGAGGACAACCATCAGGGACTTGCACGTGTGTGTGCAAAGTGTGGCCAATAAGAAGCAGGCCTGCTCCTTAGAAACACCTGTTCAATCCTCTGAGCAGATATCTGAGCACACAAACAAAGGATTTCTTTCCTCATCACACTCCAGATGTCATCAAATATTGATGTAAACACAACTCCCTGAGAAAAAGGAAAATTGCTCAAACACATTCAATGTGCCAGAACCCGCATGCATAATTTCATCTGAGACCGTAAAACACAAATCAGTTGCTCCTCCCGTGACAGCAGTGTTTGCTGTTTCTACATGCACGAGAGCCATGCTTCCATTGACAAATACATGAGACGGGGAATACTCAAAAATCAGTGTTCTAAACTAAAACTAGTGTGCCAGATGAATGTTTATTTTAGTCCTGTTTCCATGGATAAATCAATAAACAAGCCAGGCTGGAGAAAAGGTGAAATCATGATTAAAGACATCTTGACATTTTGTTTTATTTGGATATTTTTGTTCACTAGACACTGTGCTTGATAAAACTAGCTGTTAAATTTAAAATGTCAGAGGATTCTTATAAGGTCACTGGTGATCTTAGAGGAGAAAGCAATATAAACACTATATTTTTCTTTATTGATCTCCAGTCACAATACAGAATTTAATGTAAGTGGGCTCCACCATTTGCCCTTAATGGTCACACAAGGTCAACAACACAGGCTTTCCATGTTCCAGCAGCATAAATGTTCCGTTCAAAAGAAGCCTTTGATATTAAGGTAAATCAAAATGTTTCAACAGTCCTCTTCGTCGACAGACTTTGCAAATTTCTCCTGCGGTATAAGTGTTTTTGTATGTTTGTTTTATTGTTTGTTCAAAGCCACAGTCCATTTGCCCCTCTTCTGGATGAAGCCAATAATGTCTGTTGCAATATTCCTATGTGCAATATAAGTACAGATGTGCAATTTATATTTATACAACAATGTACACACTCAACACTGTATATACTGCACATTCACCCTATTCTTGACTTATTCAGCAGCACACTTTTAACACTTTTTATGCCTTCATATAATTAAATATTTTATGTCTCTGTATTTTTATGTCTTAGCATAATTTTACTGACCATATTTTGAATTTCATGAGCCAGTTGCAATGTAATTTTGTTCTGCTATATATTTCCTAGTGTGTGATTCGAATCCTAATAAAGAAAACTAATTTAATCTAATCTAAAGTTGCCACAATTATTATATTATACTAAAAGTGGCTCAGTTGATGTAATATGGAAGTGGTTCTTAAAGGGATAGCTGAAAATTCAGTTGTTATCTACTCACCCTCGTGCCAACTGGAGATTGGCTTTTTAGTCCACAAAGTATTGCTGGAGTTTCACAGGTTTTTGTTTTTGTTTTTTGTTTCTTTTTTTTAACATTTGAAACTTGGTCACCATTCACTACAATTGTTTGGGGCATGACTGCAACACCTTTTCCTGTGAAACTCCAGCTGTGTTTTGTGTTCAGAAAACGTTCACCTGTCCTTGGATAGGCAGGGAGGTAAGGAGATAATGACTGAATTTTCATTTTGGGGTGAATTACCCCTTTAAGTCCACTGGTAATTAACACTCGACCATGCACTCTTTTTCTCATTGTTTGGGTTTGGTCAAATCAAAAGTCAAAGTCAACATTATTGTCAATTTCCCCATATGTACAAGACATACAGACAGATCAAAATAATGATTTTCCCAGTCCCACAGTGTACAAAAATAGGAGTTTTGGTGCATAAAAATATAATGGCCAAAATCTCACTTCACTGTTTGTTTCACTCTCGCTGCTCTTACAATACAGCACTGTTTTCAGTGAAAGCTGGCAGCTAAATTTAGTGAGAAAACTCTAAAAACCCTCCATACACATTCTGCTGACAAACAAATATGGTTAATAT
>JAPZDX010000022.1:19032310-19050864 GCA_029783625.1 Naso annulatus
GTATAACCCACAGACCTCACAGTTTTGCATGGATTATTGTCCAGTGGTAGTTCCTGATTTTCAATTTCATTTTCAAGTACTTTGAGCAGCTTGAATGAAACCTCTATTGTTCGAAGCTGGAGGTAGAAAACTTGACAGACAAATTTCCAAACCTGGCCATATACGACCAAAACTAGCTACATGGCTTTACATCAGGTGAGATGCTCAAAAACTTCTTCTCATTTTGGTGAAGTGATATTGTGGCGTGGCTCTAAAGATGCAGCATTACATTGAAAAGAACGTGACCGGCACAAGGGTCACAGGCTCATTTCACACTGGAGACACCCACTTACATTACTGTGAGAGTCATTTTCAATAACAGCTTTGACCTGAACTTACCTGACCGCATTAACTGTTCTAACAGTTGCTTAGTCATTATATTCACTGACTGATTTTGTTAAAATTTTGTGAAAGCACCAATCCTCATCCTGATAACGCTGTAGCAATGTCATTTTCGAGGTATTTGGTCAAAAATATCATTACATTTGACTTTGTCCGTACTGTCCATTCCTGCTATGTAGCATATATTCTATTTGTTAATATTGTCAAATAGAATATATGCCATGTAGCATATATTCTATTTGACAATACTAACAGCATCACTGACTGTTTTTCAAACTAACTGATATTCATCGTACCAGTAATGCAAACTGTCCAGTTATTGCAGCACACGTGTTGAATGCATTTAGTTTGTTCATTTAAATCTTTTACGGAAAACAGAAAGACGAGATGGCGGTTAAAAAGCACTTAATGAAAATGTGTATTCAAATTCCTTATTACAACAGACATGTGAACGTGTCCTGTACAAAAGCAGTTTGAAGAGTCAACTCACCGTCCTCTGAATGTAATCCCAGGTGTGCTCTGTGGTCCTGTTCTGACCGGTGTAGTTGATTATCATGCCCTTTATGATGTTGGACATCTCATATTTCAACTGAAAATGAGATTAATATAAATGATCAACAAAGCTAGTTTATGAATCTCCCTCTCTCTCTCTCTCTCACACACACACACACACACACGACACAGATTACTTGTTTTTAGTAAATACAAATAATACTATATATACCCATCATGTTTGTCATTTAAAAAGTCAACAACATTTGAAAATCAATGTTGACAGAAAAGAAAAGAAACACATCAGAGTTTCACTTTTTTCCCCCACAAAATTCACCAGCATTGTCTTTACTGAGTGTTTCCTTGGGCAACACCTCAGGTGGTATTGCGCTGTGAAGTCCAAGGCTGGACAGAAAATGGCACAAATACAGCAAAGTAGGAGCATGACTCTGTGTTTATGTGTGTATGACCACAGAGCAGCGGCAGCAATGTCTCCTCAGGGCGCTGCAGGAGACTAGTGACTGCCTCACCCTATTCTGGGAAAGGGCACCACCCCACCCTGTGGTAAGCCTTAAACACAGGGAGTGCGCCTAAGGCTACAGACACACACGTGCTCTCAGAGGCACACACACATAAACAGGCACACATGCTAGAGGGCTAACAGCTAAAAGGGCTAAAACAGCCTCCACCTATTCTGAGTACGTCAGGTTTAAGGTTTATCAAGGGAACGGCTTTTTATATGATGAGAGTGAATTGTCACGTTCAGAGAACAAAACTGGTTCAAGAGGTGGGTGTGTCCAAACCCAACACTCCATTCACACCCACTGCAAACAAACAAGACTGGTTCTCTTGTCTGGGATTGCTCTATTTCTGATTTGACCCCAGCTTCAACAGAGCAGGAAAAACCCGACCTCTGTTTGATGCTACTGTATATTTTGTAACTTGAAAGTGTGCTGAATGACCCAATTAAGACGCCCAAATGCAAACAGATGTAAAACATATTTGTATGTCTTTTGTAATTCTGGATACATTTTGACCTCCAGTTGTAATGTTGTTTCTTTTTCAAAGGTTTGGTGGTATATGTACTGTCTTTCTTTTACCTTTTTGGCCTGTCAGGGTGCTGACTTCTCAAAATATGTGTAAGTCTTAGTATAATAGTGACATAACATGACTCATATTGTTACTGTCATTTGAAATCTTCACAAACATTAACTTTTCATGATCCCCAAAAAGCATCCTTATTTTCTGCATCATGGATGTTTTAATTGCTTATTTAGCTTAAGATATAGGATAATTTCCCACATTCTTACTGTATAAGTTGATCAAAGGCTTTACACATACAGTTCAGTTTGTTTTCCAACAACAACAAAAAAAAAAGGACTAAAACATTTTCGATCAATTCTGGTGAGTTGGTGGTCCCAACTATAGGGGTCACTGTTTCATCAAAGACTTCAGTAGAAAGTGGTTTATGTCGCTGGGGGTGATAATTAGTGTCGGAGATTAGGCAGTGTTGCACATTCCAATCTAGTATGTCAGCAATGCTTAGCTTTAGCAACACACTTCATCATTAATTAATTTGTCCACTTCCTCAACCTCAAAAACAACCAGAGTGGAATGCGAGACTACAAATGAAACATTCAGTATACATATATTCTTTCTACTTCCTCTAGCTGTCACACATCTCCTTCAGTCCACCTGCTTAGGGGGAATTTCTACCAGCATCCAGGGTTACAGAAAGTCACAAACTGACATCCTGTCACTTTCCATTTGTTGAGGTGCAAAACTGTGTTTCATTGCAGGATGCAGGGGCTCCCTAACAGGTTTAGCTGAGACCTAAATGCAGCCAGTCACAGCTGTGAAGAGGGAAGCACAAACACCCAGCAGGTCACAGCTGTACAAGTGGGAGGAAGGGTGGTAGGAAAGAGA
Source organism: Naso annulatus (assembly GCA_029783625.1). Taxonomy (NCBI): domain Eukaryota; kingdom Metazoa; phylum Chordata; class Actinopteri; order Acanthuriformes; family Acanthuridae; genus Naso; species Naso annulatus. The sequence continues at coordinate 19,035,110 of JAPZDX010000022.1, forward strand.
ATGTTTTAAGGTCAAAAGATCAAATTTGGACATAAAGTAAATAGGGGACTAACACTAAAGCATACTGTTGGAACAGGGAGCAAATCACTAAAATTAGGGGAAAGGAGTATTAATTGATTGATTATGTTAGAGCTACTGTCTTACCAGATCTCTTTGGAAGTAAATCAGAACACCAGCAGCGACTTGTGCGATGAGGATGAGCAGGAGGCACGTGAAGTACTGTGGAGGATAAAGGAAAACATCGATTTTTTTGTTCCAATTTAAACTTTCTATTTTTTAAAATTTCATATTAAACATGGAGATAGTACGACTCTGCTCTTTAGAGAGTTTCAGCTCGTTCTTAAGCTGTCCAACACACAACTTTACTATTTTGGTTTGCTCTCACTGCTCCCAAAACATAGTTTTCAGCCACCGCTAACAGCTGTTCTTTGCCATGAGACTCTGTAAACCCGTACACTACCCGTATCTGTTCAGCACCAAACAGCAGACAGACACAATAAGCGACTAGCTTGTGAACACAGTTGAGCATTTTGCAGTTTAAGAGCTGATACTTCAGGAAAAACTGGGCAAGGGACCAAAACCAAAGCTAAAAGACAGCAAATATTGGACTTACATTCATCAGGTGGCTAGAAACACAACTCAAAATCAACGGTTACATTCGTAACTTCCGGATGTTTAAATAAGCAATTATTGCTTAAAGGGGTCATATTATGCTTTTCTGTCTCTTTCAACCTATAAATGATGTAAAAAAAATTTTTTTGAAAAAGTCGGATTGCTGTTTTAAATGATGCCACAGTACAAAATACTGAGGTAAGGGTATGCAGCAGTAATCCCTGCGGACTGTTTCTAATGGCTCTGAACACTCCCTTCTCAATAGTTTTTTTAAACCTCAGACCACTAGTCTGTCACAGTGTGCTGGGCTTCTCTATAGGTTCATCTGGAAGGTGTGTGTCTGAACTGTCCAATCTGAGCAAAGTAAGCCTTTAGAGGCAGGGCAGGAGATAAAAGAAGACAGAGGCAAAAATCCTGGAAAAAACAGGGCTGCTGCAGTCGGCTGTACGAGAAAACAGATGAGTTTTTTGAGCATCAAAGCATGCAAACCTGCTCTAGCAGTAACCAAGAATACAACATGAACCCAAAAAATGAGGATAACATGGCCTCTTTAAGTTTGCCATGATCAACCATAAAGCTATAAAGAAAAGTCCACACAGTGTTTACAACTTCCTGTGATATTAAACAAAAACAAAAAACCTTCAGAAGAGAAAATCACTCTTGTGCAAACATTTTTACCTTTAAATAGTCATTAATATGAAGTAACAGCCGTAAGCTTAATCTGTGAAACCTTCTGCAAGGACAATGTAAGCCATTTAAGATCCTTCCACAGCATCATCTTGTTCTTCCTTAGTGTAAAGATGTTGCCCGTGTGTGTGTGTGTGTGTGTGTGTGTGTGTGTATGAGTGGAGTTGTGTAATGAGGGGGACCAGCTGGTTACTGTCACTGGGAGAAGTAGGTCACAGCAGTTCTTCAGTTAACCCCTTGCAGGTTTAACGCCGTAGAGGTCATGCACCCATCCCCACGCTTATTGTACCCCCTGCCTCTCACCCGCTTTATCCCCATCAACCCCCCTCACCTCTGTAAATCCACACATGCTGCGAGCCCCCCACCCACACATAAGCACAACTGCGAAAGGGCTTTACTGTCAGTAAGGATCTATCATGTGTTCTTAGCCAAGCTTGAGGCCTCATGGATGTGCATTTAGGTGAATTTTAATGGAGAAAAGGTGTATGATATCTTTAAACATATTTGGAAGGCCCTGTAAGAAAACAAACAAACAAAATCTCCCTGTGGTTTATGAGAGAGGCAAACACAACTGAGAATATCTCTTATTTTGGGGCATGTTAGCATCACAGGACAAAATTAACCTACTTCTCTGCCTTACAGAACATGTAGCTTCCTGTGTGGTTATGACGCAGCTGTGATCAGGTGTTCTTATCTTAGATCAGCATGCGTACTTAAACCTAAACTGCCTTATTTGCCGTGGTAGCAGTGTCAGCCCTATGTTTGCCTGTTAGAATATGAAAAAGAGCTGTAACATGTTAGCACTGAACCCCAAAGTAAATGCAATTCCTTACCAGACCCAGCAGACAACGAATTTCGTAGATGGCTCCTATGCAGCCGAAGAAGCCCATGGCCATTGACAAGGAACCCACTCCGATGAGGATGTAGGAAGCTACTTTCACCGTGTCGGATGATTCCTCTGAAGAGAGCAGGTGCAAACAACCAGAAAAACACAGGGTTCAACTCACACAGAACCACAGAAAACTAGTGCTGTATCAGCAATACAAGCAACAAGCAATCATCTGCCACAACAGTTTTATAGCAACACTTCATAATTAAACTCAGCTCCTGTTATTTACAGAAAATACAATCATTTTGCACCAAAATCAATTTGCCAAAAAGTGACAAATTATTTCTCATAGAAGAAGAGAGAGGTACGGCCCTGATATCAGCTCGTTTTTCTACTTTAACCACTGTGTGCCTGCAAACTAAAGCAGTTCAGAGAAAGGCTTTGTTCACATGCAAAAACACTTTTATGCTTACGGTGAGCCAAAAATTATTTGCAGCACAAACCACCTATTTCTCTGAATACAGAGTATTGTTGTGTTTTTCTCCCACAAAAGATTACTTTAATAAGCCACCAGAGAGACTTGGACCAAAACAAGTCAATGTGTAGCGGGATTAATTGATTTCCCTCTTTTGTATGCAGTGCGGGAGAGGTCCTGGAGGAGGAGGAGGGTGCGGGGACTGAAATGGAAGATTGGAAGGTTGGGGAGGAGATAAACTGGAGCCATTATGTGGCTGTGTGTTATCTGGGGCTGGAGGAGCTCCAGAGTCAAAGCTTGGTCGGCAGATGAAGCCAGGATGTGAGCTCTGTGAAATGGTTCCAACTTCTAAAGATTCCTGGGCCAAGCAAACCAGCCAGCGCTATCAGATAACTCACTTCCATCAATTTGGTGAAGAAGCTGACAGACACGGCATCTCCTCCACCACTCCTCAAATGCAATGCTGCCTCTCGGCTTTCTCAACAGGAAGTGGAATAGATGAAGTTATTCCAAATCCCTATATCATATTAGCTGCTGGTGCTTCATGCAGCCATCGTCTTATACTGTACGCACTCTGGCAGATGCACAATGATTGTAAATTACCCCATGGACTGTAAAAACAGGCTGTCTTTCCAAGAAAAGCTCAACTGTGTGAAACTTAATGACTGCACCCACACACACACAGCCAACACTTGTCCAAACACACAAGAGACAAGTCAGACTATAAGTTGCTGCTTACCAAACACGTCAGGATTCAGCAACACCTTACTTGCACATAGACGTCATTATATGCATGTACTGTACAGTGCTGACTTTATATGGGTTACCAGAGCGGCACATGTTCATGGTTTTGAGGATAATTGAAAGCTGGGAGTACTTCGACATATGCACAGTGCTCATGTGGCTGCAGGGTAGCACTTAAAGGGGGGCGGACAAGCATACTGTATGTTCTGTATCCTGCAATCTGTGCAAGCGTATTATTTTAGTCGCTCTCCCACACTCACATACACACACAAAAAAACAACACATATGCGGATGTTCCTTCAAGACAGGCATTAACTGAAGAATTTGGGAAGATGCAACATATGATTCAAACAGAAGTGAGACCATCGAAATATGCTGAACGTGCCAAACCAGCGCTTCCAAGACACTGCTGGGTGTCTGTTCAGTAACAAAATAGATCAATTCCCAGGGCAGAGTTACAATAGAGAGAGCAGGGTTAACGTTCCAATGCTGAACTGGAACAGCATGATACGTGGGTCATGGCTGTGCCTCTCCCTCATTCCTAGTGTCTTCCCTCCCTCATGCGTCCTGTTTGTTTTCCATCTCTCTCTCTCTCTCCTTTACTTACTATCTCTGTCTATTGCCTAGTCCACATGTACACAGGTTCCGTTCAACTGTGGCATTTTCAAGGCATTCACGCACAACACTGTCACTTAAAACTGGAAAACCAGGGTGAGGATGTCCAGGAACTCTGTTTGCAATGCTGATATTTAGACAAGGAAGATGGAGTTTTAGCCTGTGATATGTGTGCCCCGTTACTTCTTTTGTTTATATAATTACTTCTGGAGCTGACTTTTAAATGTTTACTCATAAATATACAGTTACTCTATCACTACACTGGGGAAGAGAGACGTCAGATTGTGCTACGGGGGTCACTGCTTAATCCCATTCTCCCACAACACAGTCCTCACCGCCAACTTGGCAGGTTTCATGAGAACCTGTCAGGCCTAGCCTGCTAGTTATTTATTTATTTAGGCTTCTGATTGGCCATTATGGCTTTAGGGATAGGGTTAAATGGCTGCCTGTTGGTTTGGCATGCATTTGACAGCGGGAGTGAAGAGGATTTTCTTGTCTGTCTGGGAGTTGCCCTTTGTCCTTCTCCTGCCTGTCACCTGCCTCCTGCTGCAAAATCAGTCCGCACACCTGCAACCCATCCACGAATCGAGCTCCTGCAGTTTATATACTGTGGCTCATCACTGAAGCTGATCATTCAGCTGCCAGTTATATTTACACTACAGCGGGGTATTTACACTAATGGGGAATTCTAGTGAAGTAAAGAATTCTCCCTGTTTTTACTTGTAAATGACTAATTCTTTGTCTGTCTGTGCCCCAGGTTCATTTGCTTGCTGTGATCTGTTTCTGGCTGCTTCGTCCAGTACTGGCTCAACTCTTCAAACCTCCACCTCAGCATCTTTTCCAATACAATCTTCATGTTAACTGCTGAACTGTTTGACCCCTGTGTTAAGAGTCCTGCTTTTGGGCCCAGCTGTGATACAACCTACCAAGAAGTTCAAGGTCTTTTTTGCCAGATAGTACAGCACAGATATGACAGTTTTTCACCCCAGTGTTTGATAAAAGAAGAACTGTTCAACAGCACTTAGCATATGGACTAATTTAGTCTCCGTTATAGAGATTTAGTGGATCTTACTATATCTGATCTGTGAGGATCATAAGCAAGTTCTCTATGATTACTGATTGTGGGAGTTTAATTGACACTGACCTTTGTGTGTGGGCTCTGGGCTCTGGCTTTCCCTGCAGCTCAGTGATTGAATGAACATTTGTTCCAGTGAAAACATACACCCCAGAGTTAGAGAGTACGTAATGCAACACTAATGCAACCTCAAAACGATTCTCTGTTGTAACCACTTCCAAAGTTTAAATTGAAGCAGGTTTTTAATTTCCCTTCTGGGATTAGTTAAGTATATCTATTTTTACACTTGGCAATACAGCCTAGATTGACTATTTTCTCCAACATCATGTAGAATCAGTAGCTAACAATTAAAACACACTGATGGGGGCTTTTACTTTTCCCTTCCTTTCTCTATTCTCCATTCTATTCTCGGAAAGTATTTCAAAATTACATGTGAAATAAGGATGTTTATCAAAGACAGATACTGTTTTCACACCCACCTACCCTGGAGCTCACATCTGCTTTCGGTGGTAATTTCAATGACTTTCTTTTTTTTAAGGTCAGCTTGTGCTTGCTTGGTTACTGTGCTGTTCTGTGGAGCAATGTGGCAAGTTTCCATGTAGGTCTCTGCTCGATATTTTAAAATAGTTCATTGGGTGGTTTCCATGGAACTTTCCACTTAAAGAGGCAAGAATTATGGTTCCCTTCAAGAAAGCTGCTGAGGGAAGAGGGGGCAATGTTTAGTATTGCAGGTCCTTCTGTAAACGTGAACAGAGCCACACAGCTTACTTACAGCTGAAGAAAGCCATAGCTGACATTATATACAAAAATTAAAATGTAAACATAAGAACAACAACTTTGTTTTAAATTTCAAGGGATTAAGCACCCCCCCTCAAAAACCCCTTTCCCTATGGAGTGCTCTTTTCTCTTTTAATTAATTTGGAAAGTTTTGGAATTATTTTGCAGCATGTTTCCCAACTTCGTTTTGGCGCTACAGCTCACAGACCTCCTATCCAAAGCTGACTTTTGTTTAAACATAAGACAAGCTTTGTTTTGGCAAGTGCCAGCAAGATAAACTAAAGGCATCATACCAGTGAAGTAAAGTATCAACAGCACTGTACTGATATAGAGAAGTGTACATTGAGGGGAAGGTGCCCTTTAAACTAAAAAAATAAGGGGCCTGAAACCAAAACATTCCCAAAGTTACCCTGCCTGAAGTCAGTGGGACAGCTGCAGAGGCCTCTATTAATACAACTCATGAAGAATGGAAACTGAAAACACACAGATCCTGTTTATGGTCCGGCAACGATACAACTTCTGAGGGGAACATACAGGATCAATAAACAGAGTACTTGTAGCATTATTTTTTGTTCCTCTGTAAGATGGTTGGAAATTTCCAGTGAGGTTAGAAATACAGGGACCATGGAAGGAGCTGAGGTGCAGGGAACAAAAATACATGGAGGAGAGAAGGTCATCAAGCTCCACATAGGAGGGGATATCCTCAGGGCATTCATGAAGCAGGATCTCTGCTATCTCTGAAGGAACAGCTGGATTAACATAATAAAAGGACTGGGGCTGGCAGGGATGATGGATACTGTACTGGCCTATACGTTCTGGATGCCTGACTGGTGATAAGCAAACTTAGCTCAATAATAACCTTGGAGCAATTCCTCCCAAAGTAGTGACCTCGAGAGCTGAAATGTGAGTCAGAGAAAGACAAGGCTCAGGCCTTGTATTTCTCAACATGTAGCTTTTTTTTTTTTTGCATTTTGGCCTTTCACCCACACGCACACACACGCACACACACACACACACACACACACAATTTTATGTCACTGGAAATGGATTTTGAAAAACTCCTGGCAGGGTGAAGGTTCTTACAAATTTTATTTGGTGTATTGTCTTGTATACACAAACAGTGGAGCTTTTTGGCTGTAAGCGTGTGCTGTTTTTCATCCTTTGGTTACGAGAGGCCATAAGTGAAGGGCAGAGACATTATAATGCCTTACAGAGGTTAGTACATACTCTCTAAACACTTGCTGATGTTGCAGGGTTTTTTTAAAAAAAAAAAAAAGCTTGGACGCCCAGTTGCAGTTAGCCCATATCTGATCAGCCAACATGACTTTAGGGTTAGTGTTAGTTTGGCATACTCATTTGAGGACTTAGTTGTGTTTCTGCTTTGTCATTTTCATTCGGAGATGTACTCACAGCAGTGCTTGTGTGGATGTTTTTCAGGACAAAGGAGGGAAAAAACTTTGTTTTAAAAATAACCCTGTACGTGTGGACTAAGCATCAATCTGACTAGCATAGGACACAAGGTCAGCTCTGGTTGATATTTGTCAAAACTCCAGCCTTTGCACCACTTATCAGACAAAGCAGCACAGACTTCCAGCCTAAATATAGATTTCTCCCGCTCCCTTAAGACCACAGAGATTCGCCCATCTCATCAAAAAAATTTCACTTATGGACTGCAAACTCAAGCTAAAAAGGAAGAAGCTACAATTATTGTCAGCAATGATTTATCTGCCCATATTTCAATATTCAATCAGTTTATTTAGTGTATGTAAAATGTCAAAACATATCAAACAAAATATCCAAGAACTTGAAGGACCACACCAGTGTTTCTATGCCACTGTCCTCTGTCAACATGGGCCACGCATTTCTCCAAATTTCTCCTATGATATTTTGTTTTTGTTTACATTTTGTCCATATTCAATAAACGTTACAAACATGGCCTGACAATGTGTGATGAAAGTTAAAAGAATCTGTGTCAAAATCCTTCTTCACGCTAATATTCGAGCTAGGAGGGCAGCACTTGTAAGGAACTATTTTTCCATGCATAAAAACTTTCATCTCAGCGGCTCCGTGCTCCACTCTCTCTCTTTCACTCAGTGGTTTTTGACCAAATAAATGCAGAAATTCTCTTAAGAGAGAGGAATTGCACATATCTAGCAACATTCACGTGTCCTAACGTATTGTTTTGGTTTTTTTTGTCTTGTTTCAACATGAAGGGCAGGAAATGGGGTTAAAATATGTTACTACTGAAGTCTAAAGAACACACATTGTAAAATTTCAGCAGCAACATTTGTATAAGATAGGGGCGATCTCTGCTAATATGAGAAGTCAAAAACAGACTGACATGGTCCTTTAAGATGACATCTTCTAAATATTTTAGTCTGACTAACAGCTCTAAACCAATGGATATTCACAATCAAATAAAACAGAGAGAAGCAGAAAATCCTCACATTTGAGAAGCTAGACTCAATATTTGGTATTTTACTTTGAGGTCTTAAAATAGTTGCTGATAATTTAATTTTATCAGCTTGTAAAAAGGCTCTTCACTCTAGATCAAACTCTTTCCCTATAAGAGCAGAAAATTTCATAGATTTTTCAGATTGGCACAGCAATGCATGTTATTACCCCATCTGAGGGTGAACTAAATGGATTAACACTCATCATCAGACATAACTTTTTGACCCATATCATATGCCCATCTGCTATAGGAAAGGGTATCTCATTGAAAGACACGCTACATTTGACTTCAAACACATATTAAGTTGGCAAATAATAAATGGAAAGAATTCTTCTTTATAGACGGAGAAAAAAAATCACTGCTGCTCTCGGCAATGCTCCATCTGGGATGAATACACTGAAAGCATTTATAACGAGATTTATGGCAACTAAAGTTTCCATCCATGATTCCCTGTTCTTTTCAGGCAAGGCTGGAACTGTGTTTCATTATGCTTTCTCGACTGTCATTCCTGCAAATAACCTAAGATAGATATATTTCTGTCCATGACAAAGTTGACAACTTTGACTTTTAAGAGAATGCCATTTGGAGGCTTGTTTTTTTCACTGTTATTTGTCCACAAATAGATCTGTGAAAACATCTGCGAAGGTTGTAGATTCTGTTCTGTGCACCTCTGTGCCATCTGGGGAACAGAGGAAGCCAGAAAATTCAAAGTACAACTCTGTGGAAACTGGGGGGTAAATCAAGTTGCTATTCTCTAACATGAGAGAAAACAATTTCAGATGCCTTAATAATTATGAAACTGTCACCTTCCCTCTTTAACCTACTCCACTGGATCCTCACAGACCCTTTTGTCAGTGTGTGTCTGCATGTCTACAAGGCAACTTTCTGCCTGGCTAGGAAGTTGGTAAGTTTCATCTGTGAGTCACATTTTTGGTTTGGTGCGAGCATCCCTTTATGGTTCCATGGGAATAAGTCCTATGGGATCAAATCTACATGAGCAACATAGAGCAGGCAAGAGGTTTTACAACATGACAAGCACACTCTCCAGTCTCTGCTTCCACTTTGAGTGTGTTTCGGACAGCTGAACTGAGCCAAAAACACAGATTGTTTGTTGACTTGAGTGTTGTCACTAACTAACTTGGCAGCAGGAAGGCGAGTTTGTATGAATGTTACAACACTTACGTAGAACAGCAATGAAGCTCTCTTTATCAAAGAGGACCCACAAGCCAAAGCCCATGATCAACGCTCCAAAGATCTGTGGAGGGGAAATAAGAAAGAATCATTTGCCAAATCTTGTATGATAGTACGACATAGTATCAGTGCTGGTGTGTCTAAAACAGACGGCAGCATTTTTGCTTTCTCGGTCACATCTGGGATTAATCAGGTCCTAGCTCTTCTGTCTTTTTTCTCAAAGCAACAAGCACATGAAAAGAGGATGTATAGAGGATCAAGAGAAGCCCTTTGCTGTTTATTTTCTCACAACTGACACCAAGCCAGCCTCGGATCTAATAGTCATACTTAAGCAACAATATCCCATCCAGAATTGAGCAGCATAAAGTAAAGATAAGAAAAAATGAGAAGAATCATCACCTCTGGACCAGAGTATTTTGTCACTGGCATCAGAAAACCACAGAAAAATTAGCAGTATTACCTTATATACCCCTGCAACGATGTTATGAAGTGCAGAACTTCCATGTAATTAAGAGGGCCCTTGTTTAGACATTGTGGGGCACTGCAGTGGGGGCAAAATCCATAGATGAGAGGCTCTGTTTATTCACAAGCTTCCCCCCACCACCCCTTCCAAACCCCACAACAGTCATTAGAGCCCTGGTTAAGAGCTGTTCATTTAGGGGGACTGTTTAGCTCCCAGCAGCCATCATTAGCCCACCACTTCCTGGCTTCCCCTCGCCTCCACTGGTCTAAATCTCTCCACATGGATGAACACTGACAAAGACACACACACACACACTTCCTATTAGACACCAGTTGAGTGTTCACATCAAACGGTCTGCATCAGGTTTATAGCCACAGCCTCATTGGAAAGGTCTGGTCATCCTCGCAGGGGCAGTTTTAGGAGTCTGGGGTAACATCAGCCCATGGCCAGTGTGAGAGCCCAGGGGACAAACCGAAACCATCTGCTGATGTTTAGACCTGGCTCTGTTAAGGTATTCTGAAAAGTGTTTTGCCCGTGGCACAGTCACAGAGATATTTCCCTATGTATCTCTGCTAATCTCTGGCACTATTTTAATTTGGCCACTTATTAATAATGCTGAAAGGCAACAGACAGCTCTCAATTTGCATTTTTCAGCTGACAGAGCAAGAACACCTATCCTTCTATCTTAGGTAAACAAAGCTGCTGACAAAGTGGAAGCCATGTGACATGTTTATGACATTGCAGGCCATGCATTTGTGGTTACTGCAGCATGGCCACCAAGCAGAGACAAAGAAAGTGATAACTTACAAAGAAGAGAAGGTTGAAGAGGAACAGAAAGTACTTCGTAACTGTGATGCATCCTTTCGTCATGGCTGCGCCTCTGGAAGACAGAATAAACAGAATTTATTGGTTGAATCAAACAACAGATGGTAATGTCCCAGTATCGTGTGGGTGTGTGAGATAAAAGAGAAGACAGACACAAAACAGAAAAAAGACACCAAACAAAATAAAGCCTTCAGATAGCCTTGCTTTAACAGTAGGCTATAGGAAATGAGCCACAGGACAAGGACAGAGGAAAATCTGCACAGTTGGGTTCCTGATTAAACACAGCTTTAATCTTCAAAGTGGCAACATCAGCCTAACTCATTTTCAAAAGCCGCCTTTCTCCAGTCTTAAACAGCCCAGCCTGCTCTAATTCCCCCTTTTATACAACAATTATATTTTATAGGACAACAATCTGCCTGTTGTCTAAAAATGTGTTTTGCAGTCTTTTTTTTTTTTTTTTTTTTTAACTATTTTAAAGCTGGGGTAAGCAGTTTAACTTTGGTGTCATTTGGCGAAACTCCATAATAACCTTTCAGCACATTGTGGTTCAGGTGGTCTGAAAGAACACTGGACTTTTGCACTTCTCCGTGGCTCTGTGTTCACACTGTGACAGGATTTTTCAGCCAATCACGGTTCATTTCAGAGAGTGCCTGTTCCTATTGGCAGCACTATGTGGTGCTTCTTGGTGACAGGTGATGTCGCTGTGACCTGACTGGCTGCTGATACATGTGACTTTTCTTACGCTCTGATCTCTGACGACTTGACGAGCTGAGTTGCAGACAACATCGTTAGTCAGCTTGACTCGTGCTGAGACGGATCAGTTTACTCCGCTGCAACTTTCCCTGCATCCGCTTTGTCTCATTGAGAGTCTTTGGTGTAAACTGGCCTTAAAGTTCAGTTCAGACCAAAGATTCACAACGAGACGACTTGAAATTTGCAACTCCTTGCAACAACTAGAACTGCACCGTTCTGAAACCATCAGTTGACACCAACACAATTTGACAAAGACCGTGTCTTTTAATTCCAACAACTCTCTGTATTTTTGTTTTTACTGCTGGCTTTTCAGGCATTTTGTAGAATGATCCGTGCTTAATTTGTAAATCAGAAGGTCCCGAAACACAGACAGGACGCTGTTCTGGCAGGTCAGGGTGAGAGAAAAAAGTCACAGAATGTGTCAAAAATCTACAGTGCACGGCGCACATGGGACAACACCTGGGGTCTCATAGTTAAAACTAAACAAAACAAAAATTGTCACCACAAACTGAGCATTACTGCCTTACATTTATTAACCAGAGCATTCGCAATAATACCTCAAAATGAAAAACAGCTGATTACAGTTTGCGCAAACCCATCCTCAGCCCCTCTCGCTCCTTCTGTCCCTCAACTTTCCTGTCAACTTGCAACAGATGAAATTAGGCCCGAAACATCTACAAACAACCACAAAAAGCAAGCAGGCTAAGAAACCAAACTAAGTGAAATGATCTGTCTGTCTGTCTGTCTATCAGTCAGTCAGTCTTCGTCTGTTTTTTTTCCGGACTTTAGACAGCTGGCTATTTTTGTGTCCTAAACTATAAATGAGCACAGTGACAGTGAGTTACTTACAGGTGTGTTTCCAGTAGGGCCTAACTATGAAATGGTAAAAACAAAATGTGTGTGTATCGAGAAGTGAGTGTGTGGATGATCTGTCATTGTGTCACTTTTAGCCAGCCAGGTTATCATTGTGTCAAGTTTAAAAAGCACGCAATGCACACTAGAGCATGGACCTCAATGCACTGTGTTAGTGTTGTGAACAAGACCATACTGACCAACACCAAGACTTGACTAAGACCAAAGTGTGCTGAGACCGAGACAAGACCAAGACCACAGCAGGTCAAGACTGAGTTAAAACCAAGATAATTGAATTTTTCTTCTGAATTCAAGGTGGCGGTAGAAGTTTGTTTTCCCTGCTGTCTCAGTGCTGCCTTGCAGAACGTGCACTGTGCTGAATGTTTTCTCTCGTATGTTGTTTTGCTTTTGAAATCTCTGTGAATAAGGGAGCCAAACTTAGACAAATCAAAAAAATCAAACTAAAAATGACTTATGTTATTGGCTGCATTTCAAGAAGCAAGCTTACATCCAATCACAGTCATTATGTTAGCAAATAAATCTGTTGTGGTCTTGACTGGTCTTTCCACAACTCTAACAACATAAATTTGTAGCAAAAATACAGCAAGAAAACAAGAATACCAGAAGCACAAGGAGTTGCCTGCATCTAATTTGTACCAAATGTGAGGTGTAGATATGAAGTGTGCAGCACTAGAAAGTTGTCCATGTTTTTGTTGTTCAACATGGCATCCGCTAGCCGCTTGCTAACTTGTTTGTAGCCTGTTGGATCAACCGGAAGAAGGTTCAATTTGCCTTTTTCACACAGGTCGGCACTGTAATTCCAAAACAAGGCTCGGCTGGGTGTGCGCAGCGGAGACGTTTCACAGCAGAGCCACAACGCCAGAGGCATCACTTCACCTGCATGGATGTCATCTTACTGCCGTGTTCCTGGGTGTGAGTCTTACAAAAGGAGTGCATCCTATCAGGGTCGGACATTCCACCACTTTCCAGTCAATTCTTAAACCCATCATGAGTGGACAAAGTGATGCCTCTGGCGTTGATGCGCGGCTATGAAACGTCTCCGCTGTGCCTGCCCAGCTGAGCCCCATTTTGGAGTTACAATGGCGGCCTGCGTCAAAAAGGCTAATAGCAACCAGCTGAATGGAGCACATTTCCGCCTGCTGTAGCAGAGTCCGACATACTTTCCATCAATAAATTGAGCCTCCCTCGGAGTTTGTATACTTGGAGAAGGACAGCAGCCCAGTTAAAGGCCTCATGGAGCTGTACCGGTGGCTGAACTCACCTGTGCATGTAAACGTACAGAGTGAGACACTTGGTTACATCCAGATTGCATCAGGCTGTCTACGTAAGGAGCCATTACAACCTGCTGATGCTGATGGCTCCTTTAACACCTAGCTAAGAGTGGAATTGTTATGCAGTAACTCAAAAACTACTATCTTGATAGATTTACACCCGATAGAAAAGGATAAGACTTGATATGACAAGAAAAGACACCTAAAAATTGTCTGACGACTGTGTGTGTGTGTGTGTGTGTGTGTGTGTGTGTGTGAGTGCATGTGCATGTCCTCCCAGGCATTGTGACAGCTCTATTTCCCAGACATGTTGTTAGGATGCAGAGAGAGATTAACATAAACATACTGCATTTCCCAAGCACGGGCTTGTCAGGATCTGTCACGGCAGTATCGCTGACACCACCGGGCACAAATCATTGACCCCCAGACTTACCCCCTATCACTCCTCTGGACAGGACAGGAAAGGAGGAGAGGAAGAAAGAAGTATGTGCCGGGTTGAATGCAAAGTGGGAGAAATGTTAAGCAAGGAAAGGAAAGGAAAGGAAAGATTTGTGAATGTGAAAGTGAAAGGAATAAAGAACAAAGAGGACTTAGGATAAGAGACAAAGAGACATGAAAGAAAAGAAGAAAAGACGGCAGACAAAAGGTTTGCTTGAAAAAAGGGAATATCTGTGAATGTAGAGAGGAGAGGAAAGGAAAGAAAAGGGATAAGACAAGAAAAGAAAGGAGACAGGGATGTAGGAGAGGAGCTCAGATCGAAGGGAGGAGAGGAGAGGAAGACCGAGTGTAGTAGTGAGAGAGTGGAAGAGACTAGAGAGTTAGGTGTGTGTCATCGTGGATTGATCACACACAGCTCTCATCCATCACAGACCCAAAAGGAGGGAAGCCCTGCTGTCTGATCGTCTATCCCGCTGCTATTGATGGGGAGACACAAAGACACTAAAGAGAGAGCGATCGAGAGACTTTGTGAATTTGTAACAAACACAAGAACTTCGCCTGCACTTTGACCACAAGAACCTCGACAGTTTGGGTTCTCGGAAAATATTTTTGGGTTTGTCTCAGCTTTCATACTGACCAGTTCAAGCCTGCTCAATGCCCTGGTATGATTCGAAGTGCTTAAAATTGTGAGATACCACTTTATCCATTAATTAGATGAAATTCTGTATTTATCACTGCAAGAGAGAAGATTCCCACTAAACCTCAACCTGAGTACTGATATGAGGAAATAACATTGATTGAATTAGGCTCAAATTATAGTAATGGTGACATGATTAACATCTGCATTTTTTGTTGGATACTGGTTACTTGATAACGTAGCATGTATGACATCAGTATCATACTTAACATTTAATGTGGTGTGTTTGTTTATGTGCCCACTAGATGGCAGTATTAGAGCACAAATGGCAACTTGTTGGAACGTGAGAACATTTATAGATGACAGTAGCAAGTGAGGCCACGCCCCCATTTGGGTGAAAACAAGCTGCTGCTTTGAATGGCGGTAAATACAAATCCCGCCGTATTCGTCTTGATTTTGCCCATAGAATTTGCCTATCTATCGTTAACCGGCCGGGAATGGCTAACGTTAGCTATATCACATCGTTGCCAATCGATGATCGGAAACGTTACATTGAAAAAATAAAGGAATTAGGCAATGTTTGTCCGTACAGCCTACCGGAGGAGCAGTGGGTAAACGACCCCACCCAGCGGCCTGAGGTGCCTATGACAATGATCACTTTCTCTGTCGTTAATATGCCGGTACTAAAACTACTGTTTTAGTAGGCTATGTGAAACAAAACAAAGAGTCAAGGCTTTGTCCACGTAGGGTTAAATGAGGGAGAGACTTTACTGTCTGTCTGCCTGTCTGCCATCCTTTTTATCATTTTTATCGATTCTTTTTATGGCCTGAAGCCATAATTTTCTTCTTTCCCCGTCTCGCTCTCTTGAGGGGAGCAGGGAAAATTTTAGGTTCCGATCTTTAAGGTTGTTCGATGAACAAAAAACTACACAGCAACAACTCTTTGGCATTTTTCATGTTGGCGCCTACAGAACACAACGAGGATTTCTCCTTTGTTTTCACCCACGAGGGGGCGTGGCCTTTTAAGTGATGTAG
>JAPZDX010000022.1:19172882-19184166 GCA_029783625.1 Naso annulatus
CATGACATACTATTACTGTGCCCTAGTTTAGAACAGAAATTCATGCATCTTACCTCTTTTTAACCACTGAGACATGTAATAAGATGTGTGCCAACTTATCCTCCTCCTACCCAATGTAAGCATACAATGTGTAATTTCTGCCACTAGAGGCTCTCTCTTAAAACATTGAAAACAAAAAACGTAGTTTGACGATGTGAGGAAATAGCCTGGAATCATGGGATTTGTTCATTGGTTCATTGTTACACAGCGATCATTGTTAGTGAAAACCTGATTGACTGATGTAGAAATGTTACATGTAGTGTAATTAATGTAGTGTATCAAAGTTTTCTTAATGTTAAGGTTAGTCACATTGGCCAACTTTCTTACTCACTCCCTGACTGATGTTTACACAGAAGTTGCTGATGGGATTAAATGAAAAGCACCTTTACACTGAATGCATCCAGCGATGTCTCTGGGTTTCAACATTGTTGGGAACAATTTGGGATAATGTCAGTGCACAACTCAGCAAATATTTCACAAAGATAAAGAAATTTTTAGACATTTAAACTAAGGTACACTGAGCCAGTTTTGGAAGGCCAATGTTAAATTCTGATCGGCTGTAACAGGTGTTTGCTTGAAATCTTGGGTTGTAAAGAGCTGAAAGCCGTGTTAGAAACGGGACCATCGGCCAACACATTTTTCTCTACTTCAAAACAATGTCTGTGTGTTTCATCAACATGTTTTTAGTCATGGAAAGCTGAAAGGGCCAAGCAGCTGGCTCTAGAGTTTAACTCACCTTGGGAACAATTGGTTTTGGCACACTAAGCATGAGTCCTTCTGGTTAAGTTAATAGCTTATACTTGATCAGTTTCAATTTAATTTGAAATATTTGAAAATATAAGTGATAAAAGGAAAAGACAAAAGAAAACCCTTCAAACAACACACTGAGTATTTTGCTTATCCTGAAAATCATTCTTACTACTTCAAAATGGACATCTTGTTTCATGGTAACCTGCATGCTGTCTTAGTCTTGATAGAAAACATTGTCTCTGTATGAGAAATGATATAACATCTTAACTATTTTGGACTTAACAGGGCGTCTCTTAGTTTACATTCAGATGAGGTCTGCAGCTTTTCAAAGGTGGTCAGCCTCAAGCTGAAAAGCAAAAACAAGTGACTTATCGAGATTAATTCATTCCTGCTAAATTCTCAGACGCACAGTCACATATACCATACTGTTAAATCGTTATCTTATTATGTCTGCCAAGTTTTCCAGAAGCAACGGTTTCACTTAAGTTACAATCCATTAACTTCGCACTTAGACAGTTTTAACTGCCTTGTCCAAACAGCAGATTTTGGTCTGGTGGTGAATCGTTTATGTGAGAGTGGAGGAATGTTGATCCTACCGTTTTTCAAAGGATGATACTCCACTTGTTCTATAGGACAGCTTCATTTGTCATTGTGTGGAGCCACTTTCGGAGGCTTTTGCTTTAATCCTGGAGGAATGGGAGGCAGGACAGGAGCTTCTTATCATTCAGGGGAGCTCAGGTTTGGCAGCACTGTAATTCAAGAGACAAGAAGATGAAACTCAAAGAACCGACCTGCTGCTTACTGAAAATTATAACAAACAGTACAACAATGCTCTGTGATCTCTCTGTCATGTAAACAATTGACTATTTTTAGGGACTGTTAAGTGTAATTAGACCTCTTGTTCTTGCCATCATTCTTTAGTCAATTGCTGAACACTACAATACATCATATGAGTAAGTTATATAGTTATTTTAGCGGTTGCACCAAGGATGAAAGAGTCAAAATGAGACAAAACACTATCAAAACATCAGGTGGTTTGGGCAACATGTTATAGCAGGTCCACATCTCTATCCCACCAAAAAAAAAATCAGCAGAAGAAATAATTGTAGGACACCAAAACTGGACATGAGCTTAAATGGACCCCAGGAAAATGACCCAGTTCAGTCTTGTTGAACCATTAATAACTGGATACATTTTTTTTGTACAGTCAGAGAGAGCAGAAGTGGAACACTCGATGTAAATCACTGTGGAAAACTTGTGTTATCTTTTCTGTGTCCGACTTGGAATCCTTGTTGGGAAAACCTCCAGTTGCAAACTGTTTCTTCATTTCAGTAGTCAAAATACAGTGCTTGTCTTCTGGAATACTGGTTTAAATTTCTTTGGTTGCAGCTGTGCACATGGAAAAAGATTTCCTTTGTGTAGTGACTTACACTGGTGCTAGGTTACAACGGAAAAACAAAGACGTGGACTTGTGTGTCAGCAAACTCACTCATTTAACTAAATCTGACTTTGCTCTGGTCCTGTTGTGCACAGGCAAATCATATTTTCTCATCTTAAAGTTTTCAAAACCTGTTGGAGCTTAAGTGCCAAACCTTCCTGTAATTTATACTGTGAAAAGAAACATATTGCCTGTCGGTTACTCAACTAACATACACAGTACAAAGCTGTCTGTATTGCGCAAGTGCATCAGCTTACTGCTGATACCAAAGTACAAGGGAAGTTTGTTCCATGTGTGCTGGCCCAGCGAGAGCCTGGATGTTTGTGACTGCAGCCCTCTGTCTGTGACAGGGCATTGAGTTTTTGGGGTGATCCTGGCTGGTTTTATTTACACGTCAACCAACGCTCCCCTCCTTTTACATCTTTCAGGGGGGACAAGCTTTTCATGGGTATAATTGGAGTGTGCAAGCCATCATAGCTGAAGTGCTCCCGCAGGGCCTCTCTTTTTCTCTTTCTCTTTCGTTGCCTTCTCCCCTCCTCCAACACCCAAGCTTTTATTATCATTTGCCATATCGAGTAAACAACCTGTTAGTGTAAATTAGGGTCCAGTGAGTGATGAAGCGACACATGCAACCCCTCCTGCCTCCCCTGCCTCTGCTTTGCTTTCTCTCCATTGCCGTCACACTCTTTCAGTCCCTTTGAGCTCTTTCCTCTTTTGTGCCCCCACCCTCTGTTCTGCCTTGTTTGGCACGCAGCCTTTTCAAAGACAGTGGTAGTTATGGTGTATGTGTGTGTGTGAGTGTGGATGCAGGGGGTCTGAAATGAAGATTGAAGCGGACAAAAAAGCCCTGGCGCAACCTTGAGGTGGAAATTAATAATGATAAAAATAATTACTGCCCCACTCCCCTCGCCCACGCCTCCCCGACCTAGTTTTCATAATGGAGAACGATAGCCCCAAGTCCCACACTATGTGTGTGTGTTTTAGTGTGTTTAAGTGTCTGTATATGTGTGTGTGTGTGTGTGTGTGCATATAGAGAAAGGGGCTGCAGAAAGGCCGTGGTGTAGTAGAGATGGATGTAGGACAGGACCTACATGAAGAAAACACAGAGGCCATCAGGTACGGGGATGTGTGTAGGTGCTACAGGTAAAACAGATGGCTCTCCTAGCATGCACTGCGTCTCTCTTTCTGCCTCTTGAGCCTCACTTGTGCCAGTGTTTCTGCTGTTTCAGAGAGCTTTAATGTTGCTCACCATATCAAGGTTCCTCCTTTTGAGCAAAAGTTTTTTTTGTGTGTGTGTGCCTGTGAGCATGTGTATTTGGCAGAGGTGTGTGGAACAGGCGGTAAACACTGCTCTGACCGATCTCTGCAGCTCTGGTCAGAGAAAGCTGCATAAGGTCACACACAAACACACACATGTGCATGCACATAATGCACTCAAACACGCACACATTTTATAATAATGAAGTATGACACATACCTACTTTAGTGACCTATAGATCATAGGATCGAGGTTGTGTGTGTGACAAAGAATCATATTAATCTAGTTTGACGTTATGGCTCTGTTCAGATGTAGGCCTTGAATTTGAAGGCGCTAGCATTAAATGATACTATTTATGTGTAGGCTGATGACAATTTCTGAAATATGTGCTTGTTCCTGGACCAGGATCAATTTCAGTTTTCATCTACAAACCTGCTGTGTCAATCCAGTTGTCTCAGTGTAATGAATGAAGAGACTATGACACAGTGCTTTTGTCTATTTAAATGGGGCTAATTAAAAATAATGAGCTGTGTGGGTTGTCAGTGTACCAGCCATGTAAACTATCCTGTAAAATAATGGCTATTTACTTGTTTATTTGTTATAAATAAACTAAAAAGGAAGTTCAAATGGTGTGAAAAGAGACAAAATTAACTCGTGATTGAAAAGTACTGTGAGATTTCAGACATTTTCCAGTGAATACTGCTCCCCCCTGTGGATACTTTACCTAAACCTCCTCAAGGCCAATGAAAAATCTAACTTCTCGGCATCACAACTTTCTTCCTGGGCTCTAATTCTGAGATCGTTTCAGCCACTGCTCTGAATGTTTGTAGTAATGAAACCTTTAAATGTGGTCTTTTCTGATTTCATGTTTACAAACTCGGCAGTTATCTGTAATCAGTGAAGAACTGCCGACCTCAAATCGGGATGTTGTCGGACAACAGAAGGAACACTAAAAAAATATCTGGCGCACCCTCCGCGGACTGTGGACTTGGAAACAACTTTGGCTGTTTCTCTGGCAGTTTGGTGAATAAAGGGAGTGGCTATGGGCCAGTTATAGGGAAGATTTGTCCTAAAATGATGAACATTGCTTAAACATATTAGAACACCTCTGAACTTTTTTCTTCGCATTGCAATGAATTGTGGGTAATTTTCTTAGGGAAGTCTGACGAGGTCTGCATCCCAAGCAAACTCCATGGAAGTCTGCAGATAGTTGGCTTAAGACCCCTTGTGGACTGGATGAATTGTGGATTTGGACAGACCTCAGCACTCACAGACTTCCCGGGAATGCGCCCGCAAAGTCTTTGAGTGTGCATGTGTGGTGAAGTCCGCACATTTGGATTCAGCCATAGATTGTGATTTCTTCAGTGTTGGCTCTGATTATTGTGGTATCTCAGTGCTCAATCACATCTTCTTCTCTTAATCATATCACTGAGTGACAAAGCATCTTTACAATAGATGTGTTCCTCCACATGTTTTTGTGAGTTGAAAGGCAAAGCATTTGAAAACAAGAAGTTACACACTTTGCTAAGGTGGAAAAGTTGATAAAGGTTGTTTGCCAGTTGGTTGGCAGGTGTCATGTCACGTATTGTAATATGATAAATGAATGTCTTCTGTCATTGGAGTATTCAGATGGCAACAGCAGAAATGTCTTATAAGATATGGACTAAATATGCAGCATTAACTGGACATTTTGGGGCCAGCCAACAGCAAACATTGCATACAAACCACCATCTGAAGCTCAACCTCCCAAGCTACTCTCTCCTCAAAGATATTTGTCGCTCATGACGTCTCTGTTACTATTGAGAACTTTGTGTTGTGTTGGCCTGCAAGAAACATGTGTGTGACACTGGATGACCGGCTGTGCTCCACTGCCAATGCTGCTGTAACAACAAGATCTTGCAGATTCATTCTCAGCAGCATAAGAAAGATAGATCTGTTCCTCACCCAGGGGGTGACACAGGTCTTTGTCCAGGCTCTTGTCGTGTGACACTTAGACTACTTTAACTCCTGCAACATGCCTGCATGTGTTATGCGAACCCTCAGCTTGCCTTAGATAAGAGTGTCAGCGTAATAAATGTAAATCTGTCATGTAGTGAGGCTTTTATTGGACCCAAAAAGAACTTTTTATTAACTTTGTTATTAAAAAACATGAGTTTCATGCTGAAGTAAAAACTTGAAAGATAAGAGATAAAAAAAAAAAAAAAGAAAAGAAAATTCAGTGCCAGCCCAAGGCTGTAACTACAGTATGGCAACATTTACCATGAGGATTGCTATCCAAGCTGCACATACTGTAAAGACTTAAGCTCTTTAAGAAGTCTCACCGGTGAGTTAATACAGTTAGATTAATTAAAAGTGCTTAATTAAGGCATGGAGGAGCTGGAGGGTTGCTGTGGACCGGTTGAGAAGAACAGCCAAGGAGGACAGAGATAACCTCTGACCTCACTCTCCAGTCTCAGCAGAGCGGTCCACCTGGCTGACCTCGTAGA
Organism: Naso annulatus; assembly: GCA_029783625.1. Classification (NCBI taxonomy): domain Eukaryota; kingdom Metazoa; phylum Chordata; class Actinopteri; order Acanthuriformes; family Acanthuridae; genus Naso; species Naso annulatus. Next base: position 19,178,854 of record JAPZDX010000022.1, read on the forward strand.
GCAACTGGGGAGGACACGCTCTGAAAAGTTACAGCCTTCAGTAAGCTCACTCACTTTTTTTTTAGTGTACTTTCTTTTCATTGCTGTTCTCACAGTGTTGTGGTGCACATGCTCGACATTGTCTTAAATGGGGATACTAAAACAAACATTACAAGACACCTGGACCTTGTGAAACTGCTGTCATGCTTTTCCACATCACTTTATTTTGCTTTCTGATGTTGTATTATTCCATTGTCAATGGTAGCATGAGGGAATGTGTAACAGTGTGATAGTGGACTCTGTGGAAAATAATCACTCTCTATTTGAGTAACCGTGATGAGATAGTTCCTTAGGGCATTTAAGGTTAAGGAAAGAGTTGTTGCTGTGTGTAATGTTTGTAGATGAAAAAAGCAAAAAGCTGAAGAACTAAAACTCAAACACACATTCTGTGAATGAATTGTGAAAGACTGTGACAAGCAGAGCACTGAACAGGCGTTTATGAGAAAAGAGGGAAAAAAAATAGGTAGAATCTTTATTTGAGACGTGACAGAATACTTAAAAAGTCTGATCTTCAAAGTCATACTGTAAGTAACCCTGTTTGAAACAGTAGATCTGTCTCACTTCTATGGCGTTTCTGACTTGTAAGTTAATATGCTGTAGAACAGATTGGCCACAGTAATAGAAATCCACCAAGTGAGTTAAGCTCCCCCTGTAAGTTGCATAATATTTGCCTTTTTGTCCAGCCTTCTTAAATGTCTGGACTGCTGTGTGAATAAACATGCTGACTGTTGGTCTGGGTGCAGCAGCTGGCCTGGCAGGTGAATTACTTCACTTGAGCAAAAATAAATCTTTCCAATAACCAAAGCAAAGAGAAACATGGAATCTCACAATATACAGTATGTGCAGCGTGAAGCAGACATGCATTTTGCTTTTGCATGCTTTCTGTTCATAATCGTGCATATGGATGTGTGTGTGCTTGTGTGTGTTTATGTGTTTGTGTGTATGAGCACGTGTGTGTGCGTGCGACTGAGAGATCCAGGGTTTAGACTGTGAAAGCATCTGGCCATGCCGGCCTGGCTGTGTGCTCCTGCTGTGGGTCAATCAGGCTGTTTGGACATGAAGCGTCTGTGAGTGTGTGCGCAGCTCGCTAACTTGGGAGTGTTTATGTCTGTAATAGGCACTTAACCACACAAACCCAGCAGGCAGCTACAGAGAAGCGGCAGAAGAGATGCTCAGTGGTGTTAACAGTGAGTCCTTTAAGTTCCCTTCCTTGTGATAATTTGTTTAATGTGGGAGAGAATATTCGCAGAGGGTGGAGGGGGGGTTGGGGTGGGCAGTGTATCACTTACTCACAACGCAAGAGATGGATGAGCTGAGATAGAGAGATGTGGAAGGCTTGTGTGGTTGAAAAGTGTGAGGGGTTCAAATTCAGGAGTTATCCTGGATGAAAAAAGAGAACACAAGGTGGGGTGTGTGTACAAGGTGTAAAAGAAATACTTATCCATCATTTGGTGAACTGAAGCAGAGACCGATGGAAGAGAGAAAGCGGCATTATGGCTTGTGTCTGCACCGTAGTGGTGTGTTAATCTAGAGCAGAGAGGCGTTGCACGCTGCTCTGACAGGGAGGAAAAAGTTGGAGAATCCTGTGGAAAAGGAGATTCTTATGGAAAACACATGAAAAAAAGCAACAGCAGAGAAGAAGAAAAACAAATTTGAGCGCTGCTTAGGATGAGAGGAGAGACGGAGAGGTAGAGGGTTGGAAAAAGAGGGAGAGGGAGATTGAAAGAGGAGGGGGTGACTATGTGGGAGAGCAGCAGAGACATAGGGAAGGAGAGGGAGGTGAAGAGAGCGGAAGAGGGAGGGAGAAAGGAGGTGTGATAGTGGGTGGGAGAGGAGGAGACAGTCTGTTGGATGGGCAAAAAGACAAAGGAAAGAGAGGAGAGTGAATGGGATATGTCAGTTGGCTGGTTAGGGATGAAGAAACCAACAGATGCATTGAGATAAGACAGCCAAGGTCTCAAGAGAGGGATACAAGAGTGCAATATGGAGTAACACAGTGGTTTAGTCAGAGGTAAAGAGGAGGAGAGGGGGAGGAAGAGATTAGGAAAAAGGCAGAGTGATAGACTGGCAGAGAAGAGGGAGGAGAGAAGAGCTGGATGAGAGAGAGAGGAGGGAGGCCGTCTCGTAGAGCGCAAACAGCACGCGTGGAGCTTGTGTTAGAGCAAAAGAGAGACAGAGAGAGGGAGGGTGGGAGGAGAGAGGGAAAATAAGGGAGGGGGTGAGGTATTTAAACGCAGGAGCAGGACAGCACAGGCGAAGCTCTGAACTCCCCGAGAGTGAAGGTTGGACAGGGAGAGGAAGCAGAAGAACAGAGCTCTGTAGTTTTCCTGACGGCCAAGCCCACACACTCACACACATAAATATAACACACACAGACGCACACACTCTCCTGCACGCACTTTTGGACTTGGGACTCATCTTTGGACTCCAAAAGCGGTCCTCTGGAACTCTACCTGTACCTTCTTCGCTCCCACTCATCACTCTCCTCGCCTCTTCACCCACCTCCACTCCCACAGTCCCTCGCTTGGTGAGGGTAGATGGCCATGGCACGGGCCTCTCTCGGGGGTGCCTTGGGCTGTGCCCTGCTGGCCCTTGTCTTGGGGAGCAGCAGCATGGATTTCGGGGCGCCCCCTGCAAGCTTCTACCCCCGTTTCAACCCCTTCTTCTTCCTTTGCACCCACCATGGGGAGCTTGAGGGAGCCGGGGTGGCAGAAGGTGGTGGAGAGGTGCTACTCACCATTCAAATTACGGGCAATCCCACTGCCTACACCCCTGGACAGGAGTACCAAGGTGAGCACACCCCCTGTGGTGTCCACTCTCTTTTTTGCAGCATGTTGAAGATAAAGGGCTTTAGGATCATCAGTATTAAATCACGTAAAGAAGAAATGTGTTGAATTCATGCGATTGTAAATTTTACTGGCTGTAGAAATAAATGCATTTTCCTCGTAGGGAAGAATTTTACTTTGAAAATGTGGAAATTTCATAATAAAATGTGCTAAAATTGTTGGACATTAAACACAACTTCATGATCGAGAATTCTGCACAGACGTGGATACATTTTTTCGCAGGTGCTTTGCTTTACACATGAGGTTCTGCTGCGGTTTGTGTATTTGGGAGTGAGCAGGTTGTGTTGGGTGGCTGTTGTTGGAAACCGGCATTTATGTAAGTGTAATGAGTAGTGATGCTGAGTGGGACTCCTGCTCAGCGCACTGAGCAGCTTTGGTGTTTTACTGAGCTGTGATCCTGATGCTCCATGTGTAGGTGGCTTCTCCACAGGACTAACAGCGAGATCCCTCCACCTGAATGAGAGAGTGCGAAAAACTGCGAGCGAGAACGGACAAACGGAGCGCTATAGAAAAAGTCGCTCAGACTGACAGAGAAATAAAGAGTTAGAAATTGTCAAACCATGTGTAGTGAGTTTAAGAGAAGATGAAGATTAATGTTCCCTTTCCCACACTGATGTGCTGGCACATGGTCCCGGAAAAAAGATCCCCTCTGACCTCCCAAACTGTCTCATCATTACTCAGTCACTCACTCTTGCCTTCACTCACTTAACACTGGGGACAGTGACCCGCACAGGCCGCCACAGACCGTGAAAGGTCACATTCCCATGGAGCCATCCTCTCCTCTAAGAGCTGGATGTATATACATTTTATATATTACTGATATATGCAACTTCCTGATAAATACACACACACAGACTCCCTATATATATTCCTAACCCCATCTTTGTTGTATTTTGCATAATTTGATACGGCAAACAGAGGATTTATTACACTGTTCTTGCGCTGCTAACAACTGTATTCCATTATAATGGCAAATAAACCTCTTGATTTCAAAAAGGCTGTATGCCACAGAGTTTGTGTAATTGTATACAGGAAGAAAATGATACGAGAGTGCCTGGAAAAAAGCAGGAAAGGAGAGGAGTCTGGAAGAAGCAGTATTATCCTCTGTCTGAAAATAACAGCCCGGATCAACCCTTCAGTCAAGCACCTTTTAACTGGGGCCGGGCTTGTAGGGAGAGCGGGTGGAGAGAGATTTGAATAACTAGCTGGTGGATGGGAAGGATAGAGCGCACGGAGAGGTTTAAATAATTAGCATTAGAAATGTGGTGGACTGGGAGGAGGGAGAAATTTAAATAGGGCCACGGCTGGGATCGGATGGAGTAGGGGGAGATTTAAATGACGATGAGAGGATTGAGCAGATAAGATACAAGCAGCGGGGCGTGCACAGAAAAAATGACAGGGTTCCAAGCTGCTCACTTTTTTTTCTCCGTCCCATGTTTTGGCACATGATGGCAGCTCATTGTTACATTTCTGGGGTTTTGACTGAGTTTGCATGAATATGGAGGGATAAATGGGAAGTGAGCAAGTGCAACGTGGCTGGCTGTGTGCTTAGTTGTGCAATCAGGAGCAATATCAGTCTCTGTTTCTCTCCACAATTTCTCCCTTATGTCCACAAACCTGCATCCATTCATGTTCTTACCAAAGTTACTGTTGGGCTCATTATGGCAGGAATCAGGGGTTTAACGGCTATAATATGGGTGTACAATTGAGGGTGGACACCTGCTTTGCTGATAGTTAAAAGAGAGAAAAGTGATGGACAGAAAAAAAGCTGTAAATCGCATCTTCTTGTAATGTGGAAGAAAAGGCAAGCGAAGTGTTTGTTTAATTTTTTGTAAATTTCTTTGAATGAGCGTTTGTGTTTGAGCTTGTTTCTTTTATTTGGTTTCAGTTGTTTTTTTTTATGCGCTCTTTGGGCTTTAGTTTTGGATTACATTTGGTTTAATCTTCTAAAAGCAATGTGTGATCTAACCACTGAGAGAGCTGCATGTGGAAATGGTGGGCGGAAGGCATTAGAAATGCTGGCCGTGTGGTTGTTAAAGGGCTGGAGAAAAGAAAACTGAAGAGAAAGCGCAAAGGAGAGAGGTTGTTCGCAGAGGGAGGGAAAGTTAGAAAAAGAAAAGAGACAGGAGGTGAGTGTCTCAAAGACCTACCTCAGATTCGTAGCCGAGCGAGAAGAAGATTCTGTGTGGCCGATTTGTCGTACAGTAATTGGGTTTCTGACCTTCTGCCTCTTTGTTGCTTTTGAGTGATAAGACCATGTGTGGGCAGCATACTCTGTGTGTGTGTGTGTGTGTGTGTGTGTGTGTTGTAGATGAGATTATTATGTTTAGCTATCAGAATGAAATGTCCAAGAGAGGTTGCGTTACTCTCTGAAGGAAATGTTTGAGAGGGTGTGTATGTATGTGTGTGTGTGTGTGTGTGTGTAAGG
>JAPZDX010000022.1:19217035-19229342 GCA_029783625.1 Naso annulatus
TTTTATTTATTTTATGGTTATTTTCCCCCCGTTCTTTCATTTCATTACTTTGTATAATCAACCTGACCAGACTTTGTTGACATACAGCTGGTGCTGCGTTAGTGAACAGCATTTATTATGTGTGTAGTATTTTTGTTAAAGTAACTGTGAATGTGCAGTAATGTGATTGAAACGTAGCGACAGTTCATCATAGATTTATTGTAATGCTTTACAGAATTCACAACCTCTTAAATGGACTTACCCAACATTGATAATGTAATTTTTACAAATGCAAGATACACTTTAAAACAAGTTTTATGTACGAGTGGACTTTTACAATGTAGTAAAATGAATGTGAACCAGCTGCTACCTGGCAGTCAGGAAAACATCTAAAAGGCTAAAAGGTTTCAGTCTGTTATTTCTGGTCTTTGGCTCATTCTATTTTCCTCTCTCTTTCAGGTGTGATGCCAGAGCGCCAGTTTGGTGGAACCCAGTTTGTTTGCAGTGTGGTCGCTTCCCACGTCAGCCACCAGCCCTCGTCCAGCTTCAGTTTCGTCTGGATCGCCCCACCGCCTGGCACCGGCTGTGTCAACTTCCTGTAAGTCATGCGTGAGTGTAGGAGAGAGCAGCTAAGAAAGAAATATGACAGAGAAAATCACAGACAAGTAGAGGTGATGCAGACTCAGCCCTTAACAGCTGCCACGCATCTAAACCAGACATGGAAGTCATAAACTGTAACGATAATATCCGTTAATGTTGTGTGGCTGCATCCTGACCCACACGCCAGAGTGAGGCTTATCAGCTGACATCATGGGCGGTGTAGTCTCTGTCAGAGTCACAGAGGGTTGTTAAAAGGCCATCCTGTCAGAGAAAACATGCATAATGACTGGAAAGAGGTTAAACCTGGGACACAGATAATGTATGTTTGTGTGTGTGTGTGTGTGTGTGTGTGTATCCTCAATACCTTGCCTCACAAGGTCTTTGCAGTGGCATGTGTGAATAAGTATATATGTGTGTGTGTGTGTGTGTGTGTGTGCGTGTGGATGTTTGCCCCGATGAGAATTAACAGAAGTATCTTCTCTCATTCAACGCGCTCCATCCCTCTTCCCTTTGGAAAATGTGTGAGTGGTCAAGCATGATCCACCCATCCTCTGAGGATGGGTGTGATACAGACACATACACACTCCAACTGTTTTGATAGAAAAACTCTGGTTCTCACAATGCTCTGCAACGTTACATAAAGGCAATAATAAGAAGCAGTTTTCCACTCTCACTTGTACAAAATGCTTCTTTTTGAGCCTTAATTTGGATTTTCAGCCCGTTGAAACAAACTCTGGAGCTGTAACCAGTTGCTTCGGGATACTGCACGGTCTGTTTGTGTACATGTTACTCTTTGCGTTTCCCTGAAGCCTACATGTTGTCTGACTTCCCCAAGTGGGAACATATAGCTTAATTGGTTTGAGAGCAACCTCCCTCTTTTCCCTTTCTCTCCTTTTTATTCCCCCCTCTTCTCTCTGGTCTTGCTCTTCATCATTTTCCTCATCTCAATCTGTTGGAAACATCCTCTAACTCTCTTTCCCTGTAGTTCTTTGGCTGGTGATTTACAGCCTCATGCTGATAATCAGTCAAAATGCAATTAGCAGCTGTTGCTGGAGAAGCGTAGAGGAAGAAGGGACAATTTCAGAAACTCTGCACCATGCAAAGTCACAGCAGCACAGCAACACATTACGCAGATCTTTTTGAGATTCGACCAAAAATATTGAATGTTCATGAATTTGACTTAAGTCACTTCCACATTCCTACATCAAGAAGAGTTTTTTTTTTTTTCAAGAAGAATCTCAAAATGAAACCATCCTCATGATATCATTGTATGATCTTAGTCATTTGATTCTCATCATTTGATCATCAAATTGCAAACAACTCTCTCATTCTCTTCCTATTTGTATTACCAGTCATCCTCTTTCCAAACTTGAAAGACACTGCAAATTGCAAATCAGTGTTTCGTGAAAAGCACAACTAAATTAAACATTTTGGCAGTACTCACAAAAATCCCTCAATGAATTCCTGGAGGGACACGATAGACTATCAGACAGGGACTTTTATGGACAGACTGACAGAAAAGGATTCAGCTGGGGAATTTGCTGAAGTGGAGCTGCCATTTAGACAATATCCACTGAGCCAAACAGATTTACTGGCTTTTTTGTCTGCCAGCGAACACATTTACTGTTGAGCCTGTGTCAGCTTACGAGGATTGTGTGTTTCCTCAGTATTTGCGCGTGTGTATGCGTGTGCTGTTTGTTTGCGTGCAAGTGTAACCCATGGAGCTGCAGTGTGCCAGTGCTGATGACAGTGAGGCTGGCAGGGGGCCACAACTCTGTGACAATAGGGGCCCCTGCGGCTGACCTTATCAAAGTCAGCCAGTCACACTCCAGCTGGCCAGAGACTGCTCCTTAAACACACACACACTCACACACGCACACACTTACTGCACCCTGTTCCAGTTCACAGCACCCATCTCTGCCAGTTTATCCCCACCTCCGCAGCTGCCCTCCCTGGGTTCAGTGACGTGAGTCTGGGAGAGATTCAACAGGCGAGGCCCTTGTGACCAAAGCCAGGAATACTGTGGGAACTGTATACATTTTTCCAGCACTGAAATGTCAGAATTCTTACGCAAGAACTGTCATTTTAAATTTTTGGCATATTTTCTTTTTGAGATTTTAGGAATGAACTCCCCCAAGAAGTGCAGTTTTATGGCCAACTTCCATTCACTCTAAAAGTCAAAGTAATAAAAAATGTGGGTATAAGAGAGATTTGTTTTGACTGTACACAATGTAAATAATGCAATGTCCTGCCCTTGCTCATAGTTTTCCTGCTCTGATTGATACAGGGACCATTTTCCACCAGCAATGTCCATGAGTGTTTAAATTAAAGGCACAGACATCGTATGTCCTTCACAGGGCTGGAGCCAGGCCGCCACTGCATCAATATGGGGGCCTGTGAGCAGTTTTATGGGCAATATTGTGGGAGAGTGGTCCTGGTAACAGATCTCTAGCAGGAATGTGATGAAGTGCAGTGACGTGGGCATCCAGAAGAACTCATTTTCTAGGTGGCTGTAAATCGCCATCAAACCGAAGGGGAGGCCTTGGAGGGAAAGAAGAGATATTAAGGAGAGGAGAGGAGTTGGAGGAATAGAAAAAAAAAGCAACACAAACACATACATCAATAAGTAAACACAGATTTCAATATTCAGACTCTAATTTGTCAACAGAAAATTAAGCGGCCGTTTTGGATTTTATTGATCATCTAAACCTTTTATGAAGCAACAAACATTTGTTTGTTTCAGACTCTTAATACTAGAACAAGCTGCTTCTCAGTGTGATATCAGAATTCAGTGTCTTTGTTGTTGTTTTTTAACCAAATGAGCAATATGAATGCATTGCCTATTTGATCTTGAAAATTTTAGAAGATTTTAAGACCTTTTGAAGCCATAACTTTAAGTAATTAACTTTAAAATACCTGAAATAATGGTGATCATTAGTTGCAGACTAATGTGATACATTCTCAGCAGTGACTCCTGCAACTGTCACAGTGGAGTTAAACTTTATGCCAGGAGCAAAATCCTCTCTTACACAGAAAATGCAAACCAACTCGAGCTTTAATGATTGCATAAAAAACAGTTGTGTCCCACTTTTTATTCTTCTTGCTCAGACATGACAGTCCACAATACAACATAATGTACTGAATGCTTTGCTGCACTTAACAGAGGTGAGAATGGTTAAAAGCCTCCCCTGGTGAATGCAAAGATGCACTGGTGTGTCTCCTCCTTTCTTTGCCTTTATTCTGCTTCACTTACAGCCTCGAGGCAGTCAGTTCTGAGTGTGTGTGGTACTGTTTGTGTGTGTTTGCATGTATGCTTTTGTATGCAACAGCTCCCCTCAGGGAAAAACATTCAAACGTAATTCAGGAATTCACAACTTTTGCTTGTGTATGGGTGCTATGTGGGTGTTAATATGGGTGCTGCATGTACACATGCAGCCCTGCATGAACATGACTTGTGTGTTGGTATGCGTGTGTGTGTATGTGTGAGATGTGTCTTAAAGCTGCAGTGTTTTGTCGTCTCCCGGTTGGTCTCTGACAGCTGCCTGGTTGGGGATTGCTTTAATTACTGCATGTGAGCCCCCTTCTCAAAGTGTTCCCCTGAGGAGACGGATGTCTGCAGATCTAACGCCACACTGTTCCTTTATGTCAAGGCATGCTGCTTATGTGTGTGTTTATATGCACGCATGCATGTGTGCGGTTGTTTGCAAACACTATGTATGTTTTTTTCTACATGGATTGTATGTACCTGTGGTTCCTTGTCTGATTGAAGCCACTTGTAGGAGCAGTTAGGAGGAGAAATGGAAACAGGGCGGGTTGGCGCGAAAACACTCTCTTGTCTTGTTAGCTGTAATTGAAAAGGAACGATTCCTGTGCTGTAATTATGCTGGGTGTTGTTGTGTTGTTGATACTGCCATCTGTTCAACGTAGGCAGGTCTGTGCGAGCATGAAGTTTGTGAAACGCGTATGGTATCGCATAGTCTGTGGTTGACAACAGTCCGCTGCTGCATGTGAACACAGTCTGGTTTGGCTGCTTCTGTATTGAGAGATGGCTGCAGCAGGTACCTGTCATTATTGAGCGAGCTGTCATGAACAGTAAATGCACTGCAAATTTAAGGTGTGCTGCCTAAAATTTGGATTGACTCTTCCATTTTGTTGAAGTAAAATGTCCTGAAGCTCATCTAGTCTGGGGATTCTGACAGGCAGGATGATAGACAGCTTGTTTTATTAATCAGAGGTCAAAGGTCAAAGGTCAGACGTCCATCCAACAGATGACCTATCTCACCAAGCACCTAATTTCGCCTGGTATTAGTCTTCCCCAATGATTTCCTATGCATCAAGTCCATCGTTCAGTCTGTTTAAACATAAGATTGCTGGTTAATGAGCTCCTCTCAGCACTAAAGCTCCATGCTAGCCCGTGGCTGTGTGACAGATTCACTGTAGACATTGGAACAGTGAAAATGAAAGATTGGTTCAAGGTAATGACATTTTGGCATTATAGATACAGAAATACGGTGTAGAAATACGAAGCGTGACAGAGCACATAAATCGCATCTACTTTTTTCTCCTCAAAGCGACCAGAGCTGCAAATCTGACGCAGTCCTTCCATATAATTCCAATTTTCATATATCACACATTCACTTATAAGACAGCAACTCTTATATCTCTCATTTTCACGTGTTTAACCTTCTTAAACTTTTAAATGTGTCGGTCTTTCAGAATTTAACAGTAAATCTGCAACTTTTAGAGGCAGAGCAATTCCTAGCTCCTCGACCGATCACAGTCTGGACTCCTATTGCTGTTTACCCAAAAGGTCTCTGCATCTATAATATGGTCTTATTTCCCAAGGGATGGTCTGTGACCCCTGTAATTGTACACACACACACCTGTGTACACAAAGACATGCATGCACACACGTGTACACACACGACCATGTATATTACATACCAGTGCTCTGATCAATACTGCCACGAATTGTCGACATCCCATCTGTGCTGCACTAACATCGCACACTCTCATCATCACACCTGCTGGGATGTTGACCTCCTTATCAATTCTAGATGAAATAGAGCATGGAGATTGAAAAAAAAAAGGTGAAACATGATTTTAAATGCAGCATTCTCAGGGGAGAAGAGGCCCGCTCCAGATGTATTTTGTAAGAAATGATTGCTTCACATTCTGTTCCTGCAAATGAACTCCGTTTTGACTGATATGACAAATTACAGACGTGACTTGTTGTGGAGATTCATCGCTCTGTTGTCGATTCTGGGTCAATACAGGAGATTCCTCTCTTTCCCCATCTTGTCCTAATCTGAACCTCACTGAGCAAGGGATATCTATTTCTGTTTCCAAGACTGAATCAACAACAGAAAATCAACAGCTTTTTAGGCTCTTCTCCCTTTTCTCTCCTTGCCTATTTACTCCTAACTGCTGTTGTTTTCCTAATCCCCCTAATTATTAACTCCCTAACAGTAGTCAAGGTCAATTGCTCCTCTCCTGGCTGTATACTGAGCAATAACTGCACTTCTTCTGGCTGTATTTGAAGCCGTAACTCTCTGTGACCCTGTGCTAACAAGCAGGTAATTTGCCAAACAACTCCCAAATCCCTCCTCTGTGGAGCTTCATTAAATTTGCATGTTCTCCAAGAGCCCTTTTCAATTAATTAATTTAGGGATGGCGGAAATGGGAGGAGGTGGGGGTGTAACGTGATTCTAGGAATAACAGACACATCCTTTTATGCGCTGAAAAAAACAATGAGATGTGTCAAAATAAAAATAAAAAATTTATACATATTTCAGTACTTTTCCAGGGATAACTGAGGCTGTGGATTCCTGTTTTCCCTTTTCGTCTGCTTCTCTCATTGTTCTGTCTTTACTTCTCTGTTTTCTGCCTCTCATTCTTTAACGCTGTCTACCCTGTTTACCTTGTAGTCGATTGTGGTGCCATAACCACAGCTGGTCCTCAACACGGGAAATAAATCAACCGATTAGGGTGTATTATTTTAAGGGCTAGGTCCAAATGCTCCAAATCAGCGCTGGCGACTGAAACTGCACCCCACCGAAACTCCTCAAATTAATCATGATTACCAACAGGCCTAGCGAGCTGGGAGAGAAAATGAGCTTTTAATTGGGATGTGAGGAGAACAGGATGGGAGAGTCATCTAACGAGGGAAGAAGAGGGAGGCAACGTGTGTGTTCTCCACCCTCAGATGCAATAGTTTGCATGGAGAGAGAAAATCATTTTTCACCCACTTTATGTAAAAACTGTTTTAAAAGTTTGTGTGTTTATTATTTAGTGCATATTCCTGTTTTTACGATAACAGCAGCTTTATTTAACTGCATGTATATGGCTTTAGGGTAAAACAGTGCTCCCCACTGTGTGTGTGTGTGTGTGTGTGTGTGTGTGTGTGCATGTGTGGTTAGCGGGGAGCTGTCAAGCTGGATCCTGAGGGATACTTATGGCCGACAGCAACATGTAATCTAACATGGAAGACATGCTTGGTAATTACCCACTCCAGGCCCTTTTGGGAGCACTTTGAGTGACAGCCTGTCCATCTGCATACATGTTAAGGCTCATATGTGGCTTGGAGTGTGTGTATTTGTGTATGTATATACGTGTGTGTGTGTGTGTGTACTGGATCTCTGCCCATATTCGCAATGCCTCGCTATTTGACAGCAGATTGTGGACTTTGAAAGACAAGGCCATCTAACCCCCATCTCTATTTCCTCTGACCAAATCCCCCCTGCCCTCATCTTCCTTACCCCTCCATTCATCCATATCTATCACTCAACCCTCCTCTTTTCCTTCATCTTCCTCAATCCTTCTCTCTCTTCCCCATCACTCAGATTTGCTCCTTTTCACTAATGAGAGGGGAGAGGATGACACTTATATTCAGAAGATGAATGATCCCTTGTTTGAATCAGAGGACGGGAGAGAGGAGAGAAAAACAGTAACACGTTTAGGCCCTTAATTGCTTTTTTCCCCCCAAAGAAAGTCAAATTAACATTTAGATGTTCAATAAATGTTTTGTGTGTATCAGCCCGCTCTGTGTGTGCGCATTCATGTGTGTGTGTGTCACAGAGTAGAGACGGTAATGAGAGACACACGCTGAGGAGCCACTGAAGTGTGACGGCAGGACAGACGTTGGTGTCGCGCTGCGCTGATCACACACTCCACGGCTCAGACTAAATGCCCTCTCCTGGCTACTGTTTTAATGACAGACACGTTATTAAGTCACACGTAGTCAGACCACCAGGAGCACACATCTTTCCCAATGAATCTCCACATTCGGTCATTGTTTGGTAGATGCTTTTGCATCTATTGGTGGGAAAGAAAACAACATCATTAGAAACAGACAATTGCTTCTGGACTTTTCAAAGACACTTCTGCATAATTGCATTTTAAAAAAGCTTTTACTCAATGATACCACGCAGCTTTCACATTATGGTCTAAAGTGGAGGCAAATGTGACACGTAGCACTGTATTAATCATACATTTGATTGGCAGATTAAAGCATTAGTTCACTGCAAAAACCTTTTTTTGGTATTTACTCATCATAAGATGTCTCAAATTGACGACTTTTTTTGTCCTTGCAGTGTCCTCCACGGTAATCAGGTGATTGCAAAAGTGTGAGCCAATCACTTTTGATGGCAGCCTATGACATACACTGGAAAATATAAAAATTTTATAAATATGATCATTCAAAATTCCCAACAGCTTTGTGTGGTAAAATCCAAGCCTTCTTTATCATGTCATATGATCAATACTTCCAAAACACTTCCATCTCGGCTAGAAAGCTACTAAATTCAGCACATCTGGTCCAGTGCTTTGCGTCATGAGTTAAGATTTTTCTAAACATCTGTATGTATAAATATGGTTCAGCCAAAAACTGCAGAAACTCTTCTCTCTGTGTGGCAACCATTTTTGTTAGCTACAAGTTTGGGATAACTTTTTGGTATTTTTGAAGAAAAGAATGTAAGAATAACCTTTAAGATAGCTTTAAGATTTTACCAAGAAAACTTGAGTTAATTGCTGTTGAATCATTTTTATAGTTATAACAACCTCAGTGCATATATACAGCAGGGGTGGGAATCTTTTGGCACCTAACAATTCGATTCAATTCCAATTCAGGGGCCTACAATTATGATACATCTTGATTAAACCTTAAACCCAATTTATGCTTCATAAGCTATAAGCAATAAGCAATAAGACCGCTGGCTTTTTGGGGTTATTGACGTCATCGTAGCGAGCTAAACCCCCTCTCGACAGTTTAAGCAAGGTTTCAGACACTGGTCCTACGAGCCTCTCAAAAGTTGGGACACATACAGTGTCATCAGTGGCTTATAGCTTTGATTTGTTGACTGGCTTGCATGACTGCGCGTGACGAGACGAGGGGCAGGAAGCACCCATAGTTGTAGTCCTGTACTCTACCTTCTTGTAGGCTGGCTCTTGCTCTCCTCTACGCTGCGCTGCTGCTCACTACTTATTAACGTATTTATGTATTTGTTTGTTCATCGATGATCGATCTATTTATTTAATCATATATTTATTTATTTATTTAGTCATCTATTTATTTATTTATTTATTTGATCTCTTTATTTTCATCAAAATGAACGGTTTTGAAGAGAGATTGGCGGAGGAGGTGAGGAGGTATCCTCAATATTTGAAATGCTGCTCCAGGTCGATATGCCCCATTTCTCAGACAAGGACAAACTCCCCTTGTTCTTCTTTTCACGTGTTTTTGGGGCGGACTTCCCACCGTCTTTTACGCCTTCCCTCTTCTCACAATGTAACTAGATAGAAAATCAACTCTTCTTCCTCTTCTTCCAGCTAGTTAAGTAGCTCAAATTCATGTTCATCTATGATCTCCTCCGTATTGTAAGTCGCCATCTTGCTTCTTTGTTTGTAAACAAACCCGCTGCGCATTGAATTTTGGGCAGTAGAGCTCGCGCTCAGAGCAGCGCACCTCCTGGCGCCCCTGTGACTGGCGCGCGCTCAAGCCTGAGCTTGAGAAGCATAAATGCACAGGACTTTGTAAGACATAAGCCCAAGCCCAAAAGCCAGCGGTCTTATTGCTTGTTGCTTACAGCTTATGAAGCATAAATTGGGCTTTAGTGTGACACAGCTTTCATATAGCATGGCTCTTGTTCAGTTTACTTTCCATCAACTTTGTAGAAGCCAAAGTGATCTCACAGTCAGCCATGTTTCTTTCTTTTTTTCTTTTTTTTTTGTTTTTTTAATGTGCTTCGTGGAACTGTCCAGGTGCGCGAAGCGCTGCCATTCTGTTTTCTGCATTTTTTGTTCCATCTAGTTTATATTATTTAAAATTTCTATATCGGTTATTGGATATTTTTGAATCAATTCAGAATCACCCACGTCCAAATCGTGATGCATCTAAGAATCGATTTTTTGAATACTTGATTCTGATTGGTCAGTTCAGTGTTGGTTATTTCCAGAGAGTTCCACTGCTGCTCTGTAGGCTATAATCACCGTTGCTATGCGGACGCTTCCATGGTTACCACACTCACACACAAACACGGAGAGCGTATGGTGGAAAAAGCCTGATCCGCCTTATTTTATAAATAAAATCTCTTTTAATCATTATTTTGTGTTACATTATTGAAAGATTTAGGGGTGTGCCATGTGCTAAGCAGGATAATGTATAGTGAGCCGGTGATTAATCAAAAAGAAAAACTCCCAACAGTGGAATAGAACCCTGATGCGGAGCAGAGAGGTTCTATTCCCCTGAAGGGCTCACTATACATTATCCCTCACATATATAATAGTTATAACAATCTGTACCTCAGACAGCATGTTCATGCATCAGTAATTCAATTCCATAAGTGTAAATTCGATAGGAGCCATTCTGCTGCATGAGAAGTACTTTTGACTCTTTTAGTACATTTTGTCAATAATACATTTGAATGCAGGATCATACCATGCAGTATTTTTAAATCATTGTGCTGTTCCTGCACAGATGTGTTCAGTGTGTGTAAAAGATGCGTGTGAGGTCAAATGTAGCCACCCCCCACCCAGCACTTAACAAAATCTGTTTAGCAAACTTGAACTGCGACTGTTTAGTAAATATTTAAGAGCCTTGTTCCTACATCCCCACCCGCTGTTCGTTACGCGCCATCTTTTATTCATAAATACCAAACTCAAAATTAGTTTTCACCCAATTCTGAAATATGAGTGTAATTAAGTATGTTTTCTACCCGGCTCTGCATGGGCACAAGACCTCGTTACTAATTAATGAGGGCTCTATTCATTATTCATTAGCCGAGATGAACGAGTAAATGCCTTGGCACCCATAAAAGGCCTGAGTCTGCATGGTTGGCCGGGGTGGGGAGGAGTTTGGGAGTTGCGAGGCAAAATCCACAGGGACTGGAGCGAAGGAAAGACGAATGAAGAAGGAGAAAGTGTGAGAAAATGGATGTGGGGCTCACTGACTCATGCACCCACTGAAATGTGTACCTCTCCCATGAAGTTTTGCTTATTTTTACTCCTCTCTTCTCCTCCTCTTCAGTGTGTTGAACTGGTGTGTCCGGATCTCCTCCATAGATTTTGATGTTTTGTGAATTTGAAAACACAGCGAGGTTACTAAGAGCTCCACTGCATTGATTTGACTTACATAATAGAAATGTTGTGTAATGTCTCTGGATTGTGGGAATACCCTAAACACTGAGACAACAGTGTGAGGCTCACAAGCGTGTCCTTAAATGGCACAAACCAAGAAAAGAGGCCTCATAGCTCCACAAGTTGAAGGGACTTTCTCACTGTATGTGGGTTGCTCACATAGACCTGTGTCAGTGTTTGTTTTAGAGTGAGGTTGCTCAGATAAACAAGTCATGATGATGTTCATAGTTGATAGCAAAGCCAAATTTTCAACATTAAATTGAAGTCTGAGTGCCAAACAGATGAGACAAGACTCCCACTGCCCTACTCCTCTTGATGGATAAGCAGTTATCGTGCAAGCAGTTTGTGAGAGAACATGTCAAGGGTGTGTTTTGTTTTCCTCTTTATGTTTTTGACCTCAGTCCCACTCCAACTGTTTCCTTTCTTTGTACTTTGTGGGGAAAGCAAAGGTTTGAAGGGTATAATACAGCTTTTACTAGCTATCTTAAAACATACCATTGTCTCCCCTCATAACTGGACTGTCTTTCTTGGGGCCACTACATATCCCATTTTGCTCCTGCCACTGACTGGAATGAGCTACAAGAGGCTCGAGGGCTGTTAAAGTTTACAGTCTTTTCCATCACTCATTTCAAGGACTTGAAAAATGGCAGCTTCTTCCAGACTCACACCACCTCGATCTTCCTGTGTGTCCCACTTATGAGCTTATATATTCCTGTCATTTCCTTCATTCTATTACTATTATCCACTTTTTTATATAAACAACATAACAACTTCTGTACTAAAAGTATAACTAGTAGCATTATAATTAAAGAAAGAATTGACAGTTGTGTACTCGAAAGCAGCCTCATCGCTGTGCTTCTTTCCTGATGTAACTCTGCTATTGCAAATGAAAGTGGATCTCTTTCTACACGTCTGCAGCAGAGCAGAGCATGTCTCAGTGTCTGTGTAAAAGATCCCGCTGCACTCTGAGCCATTTCACCCTCTTAGATTTTTAAAGCCCTCTCCATTCTCAAATGAATAATGCATTTTAGGCCACAGGAAGGAAATTCATATTACATTCCATACGTACAGCACGCAGCATACAGTTACAATTTAT
>JAPZDX010000022.1:19252259-19275976 GCA_029783625.1 Naso annulatus
TGTTTTATCCTTTTTGGTTTTTCTTTTTCTTTTTTGATAGCTTTAATGTTTTTTTAATATCACAACATTAAAGAGCCATAAACATCTTTTGATGGATGTTTATGGTGTTTTTACATTAAAGGGATAGTTCACACAAAAATAAACATTCAGTCATTATCTACTCACCCTCATGAGGTCTGGTGAAGGACTTTAGTCCAAAAAACAATACTAAAACAGTAATCTCTTAAACAATTGAAGGAAATGGTGACCAATTTTTTAAGTGTAAAAAAATATATAGTAAAACCATAAAATGCCTCCACACTGCTCGTCCAAAGTAATCCCAAATGTCCCAAAGCCTCAACATGCCAAATTGCTTTAAAAACGTCACTGACGCTATCTTTTTAGCCTCACTGTTTACTGTAGCATGTAGCTCCTATCTCTAGCTCCCATCTTAGGACCCCTTTAAAGGTGATATATGCAGTATTTCATTACCAGTTAGAGAACAATTTGTAACTTAACCTGTAATGATTTGTTAAAAAATGTGGTCAAATCTATGTTAGGATTGAGCAAGGTGCACTAAACTGACAAATGGTGGTCCACTGTGGTGGTGGAGGGGATTTTTATGCATATTTTTTTTAATCATATTTTGTTTCTTATATTTCGTTGTTGCTGCTGCTCATTTCATGTTAACTTATCATTTATCGATCTTTCCTCACTAGTGCACCTCTTCTTCTCTTCTCTTGCTGTTGTTACACCGTAATTTCCCTGTTGTGGGACTAATAAAGGATTATTTTATTTTATCAAATAAGGGCAGGGGAGTAGAGCACTCTTAATGTAAACACCCAAAGTCAAGTTAACTACATTAGATGGGTTATTAACTTTACATCGTCACTCTGTTATGTGTCGTACTTTGTGAAATAAATGCATAGGAGGATTAGGAAACTATCCCGTGATGTTTGCTTGAATAATATTTATGGCTTTTGACTCAGCGTGTCATGTGTGTCCTGTTCTCTGTATGTGTGTGTGTGTGTGTGTGTGTGTGTGTGTGTGAGAGAGATTACGCAAAACAGAGAGCAAACTTTAAGGGAGTTATGTAACTATAACAGGCTTTTCTTATCAACTAACGTTTCCGAGTGAGTTTTATTATCTCTCATTGAATGCTTCTCTTGTCATCTTAACTTGTATTAAAGGTCCATGAAAAGTTCTGTTGCTGCTGTTTACATGCTCTCTCCCTTTGTAGAGGGCAGCTGCCGGTGTGAGTGAGACTGTGCTAGAGAGACCTGAACCCTGAGCCCTACCGTGACAATGATGAGGGCTCAGTGGTCGATAGGTGTCAGCAAACGTCGGTTTCCATTGGAAAAACCCCTCCACAATGATTCATTTGATCCAGTCTTAAATGATGGGTCACAATATTATGTACAGTGCTTACAAAGTAGTAGTTTAGTAACATTCATAACACTGTCATAACTAAATATCAAGTCTGTACATAAGGTCCACAGTGATAATTTGACCAATATGTGAATTGTGCTGTAACTGGTGGTAATATGTTACATATAATAAGTTGATCATGCCCTAGATAAACAATGCATGAGCAGATGAATGTAGCACAAAAACAAAACATTGTGCCATGTCTTCTCTTGTAGGTGTGATGATGGTTTCTCTGGAACAGACTGTCAGCCCTCCTCCCCGCTCTCCTCAAGCGTACTCTCTGACTTTGAGTCCCAGGATGCACTGCTGGCCACATGGCAGGAGGTGATTGGTGGAGAGGTGGTCACCCCTGACATGGGCTGTGGGGTGGTCTCATCCGGATCGTCTCTGTACTTCAGCAAGGTAAACCAACTTTAAAATGAACTTGGTCAAGAATGTCATGTTTTTAATCTTTATGGTAGTTGTGGGGTATCCAATAATGTTAAAAAAAAAAACAGATTAAAGGAAAGTTTTAAAGGAACATTACACTATGAGCCAAGAGGAAGTGATCAAGTTTTTAGTACAAAACCAGATCCAGGTGCGGATCCAGGAACTTTTTGAAGAATTTCATAACATTGCGAGAATGTAGCATTTTCCTGTTTTTTTCGTAAACTGAGGAATTATCGTTTGAGAAAGAAATCTGGCACATGAATCCTGTCATTGTCTTTGTTTGTTTTGGTGAAAATCCAGGCCCAGATTAGAATTGCAAAAATATTTTGAGTTGTTAAAATAACTAATTTAGAAGACTGAAAACTTGGCAGAGGTACACTGTACAAGCTCTGATTCCTTTCTAGTTTTTACTGCCAAAAACTGCTGACCTTTGACCCCTGAATTACCTCATTCATGAAAACATACAGTATCACCATGGCTCTTTGTATCTGATCGAGGCTGTGCTTCATTCTTAGTTAGCTGCACACCTCTGATGTAGTGGAGCAATCTCATCACTTTTTTAAAATAGTGTTCATAGCTGAAAATCTAATTGATACAGCTGTTACAATGTGACAATTTCTGCTATTTATTGCAGCAGCATGTATTTCGTGACTGACAAAGATACTTGCAAAACAAACAATATTTAGATTTGTTATAAGAAGACATTTCCGTTGTGTCATGCAGATGCCTGATTTGTGTGAATATATGTGTTGTTGTCAGGCTGGGCTGAGGCAGCTGGTGAGCTGGGACCTGGACACTGAGTGGGCGGAGTTTGTGCAGTTCTACCTGCGGGTGGGCGGAGACTGGGCAGAGTGTAACCAGGCAGACAGCAGGGAGGAGGGAGTGCTGTTGCAGTACAGCAACGATGGAGGCATCAGCTGGGGACTCATCGCTGAGATGTATTTCACTGACTTCACCAAGCCAAGGTGAGAAACCAGGAGAGGAAGAGTGTGAGAAAACTAATGTCTCGTCTTCACCAGTGCACAAGATCTGCCTATACTTTTCCTGGCAGCGGGAAAGTTTTCCACGTGGCTGCGCTGGTTTTGGAAGAGAAATCTCAATATCTTTTCTCTTTCTTTATTCAGATTTGTCCATTATGAGCTTCCCTTGGCCTCTAAGACGCCATCAACAAGGTTTCGTTGGTGGCAGCCTCTTCACTCTGGGGAGGGCTATGATCAGTGGGCAATTGATGATGTCATAATTTTGTCAGAGAGGGAGAAACACATCATCCCTATGGCCAATCCAACTCTACCACAGGTCAGGAATCAATCTCACTTTTTCCTCTTACTTGCCTTTTTTGGTCTGATTTCATAGCAGCTTCAGCTTCATCTAGAAAAATTGCTTTGTTTGTCGTAAGTGTGTCAGCAACACTGAGATAAAACAGCTATAAAATCTTGAGCCTTTCCTGAAGTACATCCATTCATCTTATGAGAAATACCTACTGCTGCAGACTCTGGTACCTGTGATCACAAAGCACCACAATAAACTTGCCTGTCTTTTGTCTTTACAGAACTTTTACGAGAAGCCAGCATTTGACTACCCTCTGAACCAGATGAGTGTGTGGCTCATGCTGGGTAATGAAGGCATGGAGAGGGAAAGCAACAACAGCTTCTGTGCCCCAACGCCCTCTGCCATGGTGTTTGGCCGCTCTGATGGAGATAGGGTGGCTGTTACAAGGGACTTAGCCCTGCGCCATGGCTACACTCTCCAGTTTAAGGTACCCACATGAAAAGTGTAAAACTGAAAGGGCTGACAGTATTTTGAATGTGTCACATTTACAGTAGAGACAGGCACGTAATAATCAGGAAGAAATTGTTCTCTAAGTTTCTATCCAATGTTTCCCCTTACAGTTGAACATAGGCTGTGAGTCAGAGTTCAGCGCCTCTGCTCCAGTCTTGTTGCAGTACTCCCATGATGCTGGTCGTACCTGGGCCCTGGTGAGAGAGGGCTGTTTCCCAGGAACCCCGGGGGTAGGTGTCTGCGAGGGCAGCGGCCGTGAGCTTAGAGAGCCCACCGTCTACAACACTGGAGACTATGAACAGTGGACCAGGGTCACTGTGGTCATACCACGCAACGTTGCAGCCAGGTAGGTGTGGTAAGAGGCATGCCATCGAATTTGCTAAGTAGTAGTAATTTCGTACATTTTCTTCAGACACAGTGACTGGCATAATTTAAATATCTACTGTATCTTTCTCATCCACTTATTCCCTTCCCCTCATATTTCCAGTAAAACCCGGTTCCGTTGGTTCCAGGAGAGCAGCATGTACAGAGATGCTCCACCTTTTGCCTTGGATGGGGTCTACATCTCTGAGCCCTGTCCAAACCACTGTGGGGGACACGGAGATTGCATCTCTGGTGTTTGCTTCTGTGATATGGGATACACAGGTACAAGACAGACAATGAAGGAAGACAATGGACCTGAAAAATAAAAGAAAGATCATATTTTTCCTGTATATTAATGTTTTTTACTCTATAATTCCCTTTTTTTTTTTTGATAGTGGAGCAAGACAGTTGTGTCCCATCTGTGGCCAGTCCCACAGAGCTGACTGAGGGTTTTGAGGGGAAGCTGAGTCCGCTGTGGCAGAGCCTAAGTGGAGGACAAATTGGAGGCGGTTGTGGCATCATCGGTGAGGGCAAAGCTCTTTATTTCAGCAGCCCTGGGAGGAGAGAAGCCCGTACCGTGCCTTTAGACACCACTAACACACGGTGAGTAGAATTCACATAGGTAAAATGCTCATCTGTGGCCATTTGTTGTGAAACTGAACTTTTATTATTGCTGTTTACGTACAGATTGGTCCAGTTCTACATCCGTATTGGCAGCAAGAGTTTGGGGCCCACTTGCACCAGGCCTCGATCCCGCAATGAAGGTAAAAACCACAACCTGCATTTAAGCCCTCTGCTGCATTCATGTGGCTGTTCTTAAACAGTGCAGCTGATTTGATCAGTTCACCCCTGGTATTTCTCCATCTGCCCCTTCTCACTGTTTGTCTATGGTCTGGTCCTCACTGCACATGTTGAAGAATCAAAATCTAGTGTTGCTTGTTCTATTCTGTTAATCAATCAGCCGATGAAGGATCGCTAGCCTGCAGCAGTGCTGAAGGCTCAGTCTGATTGTTTCTGCTGCATCAGATAAAAAAATGCGAGCCTCCAAACCAGCAAGCCTTTTTTTTCTTCATGCAAAATTTGCTCAGTTCTGTATCAGAATCTGTGAAAAGTCATGTTCTTTCTAAAAGTACTTTTCACTCTGTTTTTATTGCTGTGATTCCAGGTGTCATTGTCCAGTTCTCTACCAACAATGGTGTCCAGTGGCAGTTCCTGAGGGAGCTGGACTTCAGTTCCTTCTTGGAGCCCCAAGTGGTGACCATCGAGCTGCCGCCTGCAGCCAAAACCTCCTATACAGTATTTCGGTGGTGGCAGCCACAGCAAGGTTAGTGCATGAATAGGATGCACAGTTCTACAGAAATCACATAAAAATAAACGAATGTTTTTAACTTTTCCTCTTTCTTTCCATCCTCCCAGGGAAGCACTCAGCCCAGTGGGCTTTGGATGATGTCTTGATTGGAATGAATGACAGCTCCAGAACAGGCTTCCATGACAAGTTCGACGGCATGACCCCTCTGAGGCACAACTGGTATCGCATTCAGGGTGGGGAGGTGACTGTGGACTGTTTGTCTCTGGACACAGCACTAACCTTCAACTCTGAGGCGATTGACAGTAAGTCACACAAACACAAAACTCTTCATTAGCACATACATTTAGAGATAAGAGCGGCCAAGACGTCCACATGCGTGGATAGAAAAGGAGGTACTGCTGCTCCCTTTACAATCACGGTCAAGTGGCCTCTGAGCAAGACACTTAACACTCTACTGCTTCAGTGAGGCTGCAGTATTTGTAATGAGCAGCCCTGTGTAAAAGAATTTAGAGCAACATGCTACTGCAAGAGAGCTGGATTACTCAGTGGAGTTTGCATGATGGGAAAAGGTTAAATATAATACAATATACACATACATGCATATGCATATCTAGTGTATACCAGTGACACAAATATTCACATGCACACACTCTCCACAAACCACGTACAGTAAATAGCTGTGCAGAGGCGTCAGTATAACCCATACAACAGGCTGAAATTGAATCACCCTTTACTGTGGCGCTGTGGGTCCTGAATAATTAATGACAGCAAACCTGAATGAACATCATGCTTGTTATTTATGCTTGCATCAAGCTGTGAGCGGATTTACTCTGCACAAATGTTACATTACAACTGGGCCCATTCATTAAGCGTGCACAGCAAGAGCAATTTGGCAACGCATCTATAAATATAAAGCTCCCAAGCCCCTGTGTGAACACGTACAACACGGATTGCCAGACCGACTGTTCTCATATGAAACATGCACATATCTGGCACATAACTCAGCAGTATCTATGATACAAAGCTATTTTTGCGTTTAGAGTTGGACTTACAGTATTCAGACTTAGTGTTTGGGTTGAACACTTCTCATTTCATGTAGCACTGACGTGGAAATTATTGGTTGGTGTGGCATTCATGCACTGCCTGGGGAGAATTATTGTACTTAAGACCATACCTCTCTTCACCTCATGTTTATAATGACACTGTTTGCTGGTGATATAACTTGAAATTTTGTTCAGTAACAGAATTGCCCAAGGTGAGCTGAAAGGGGAACAATTCTGCCAGAACTTTCTCTTCAAGGATATTTAGAAAATGCAAATAAGAATGTATGTACATCCTAGTCTTAACTATTTTGTCATGGTTAAGGATGGACAGAAGAATTCAGCTTAATCAAAATCTGAAGTCCAAGCAGACACATACATTAACAAAAAATGCAGCTTTCAAAGAGGTAACCAAGTGTGATTCTAAACAGCTGAAACTTGTTGATTTATAGACATTTGTCTCTCGCGCTGTGTCCGCAGAGAAGCCAAGATATGCAGAGAGCTGGGACTTCGAGGTTTCAGGCTCATCATTCCTGCAGTTCGAGCTGAGTATGGGCTGTAGTAAGTCCACTTCATTCTCCCATGGTGTGCGACTCGAGTACTCCACAGACTGCGGGCATCACTGGTCTCTCATCACGCCAGAGTGTGTGCCCCCAGCCATCGGCTGTGCTGGTTATACTCAAAGTTCCATCTATACCTCAACCCAGTACAAACACTGGAGGAGAATTACCGTCTACCTGCCCAGTGCTGCTAAGTATGTGTTTTAAATCTTTATTCATCTTTATTCATTCTTTATTCAAGATATGTGACCTCCTGAAGCTACTTTTCTGTATAACTTGCTGTTGAATTCCTCAGCTCCCCCAGAACTCGGTTCCGTTGGATCCAGACCCACTTCACCCCAGGGGCAGAAGGATGGGCTCTAGATAATGTGTTACTTGCCCCTGGCTGCCCCTGGATGTGCTCTGGTCACGGTCTGTGTGACAATGGACGCTGTGTGTAAGTATGACTGGCTTTTCTGCACAGTGGATTAATTTTAATATTTGGTCATTTTTACACTTATTTTCTGTCTACATGAAATTCTCATGCTCTCACACAGGTGTGACAAAGGTTATGGAGGGGCACACTGTGTGCCTTTGTCCCCTCTGCCATCTGTACTGAGAGAGGACTTTAATGAGAACCTGCAGCAGGAGACGTGGCCTGAGGTGTATGGAGCCGAGAGGGGAACTCTGAATGGAGAGCCTCTTAAGTCTGGCACTGCCCTTATCTTCAAAGGGGTGGGTGTCCTAAACTACATGCAGAGAAAATCCATGTTAATAATAACAAAGACCCAGCTCAGTGTCTTTATATCACTGTCCAACAATGTAATCCTTGTGTGTTTGTTTGCAGGATGGTCTGCGAATGATAGTTTCACGGGATCTGGACTGCACCAACACTCTCTATATACAGTTCTCCTTCAAATTTATCACTAAAGGTTACACACAACTCAGCGTTTTTTTCCCTTGTTATACATTTATTTTTGATTAAATACTTATATAGTTTTGTTTGGTCTGGTTGTGAAAGTTTATCTTGTGCTTTTCTAGGTGTCCCAGAGCGCTCCCATTCAGTGCTGCTGCAGTACTCTGTAAACGGAGGAATCAGCTGGCTCATGTTGGATGAATTTTATTTCCCAGCTTCCACTGACACTCTGTTCCTCCACCTGCCGCTGCCTGCCAGCGCTCAGACCAACGCCACCCGCTTCAGACTCTGGCAGCCTTACAACGGCGGTGCGTGGACACACTGTGTGCTCTTCACATTTTCTTCATGCCTCCTATAACCTGTGAAAAATTAATGTGTTATTATAAATATTATGCCCTACAGGTAAGAAGGAGGAGGTGTGGGTAATAGATGATCTCATCATTGATGGCAGCTCTTTACACAATCCACCAGTGGTGATCGACAGTTTTGAGGAGGGTCCCAATGAGTCCAACTGGCTGTTCTTCCCCGGGGGGAACACTGGTCTCTACTGCCCCTACCAGAAGACTGGACTGTAAGAAAACCTTGCTGTTTGTTGACAGTGACAGTGTCTTAACAGTGTTCTTGTTTTTGTACCATCTGTGAGCCCAGTGGTAATAAAACTTGCAAAAAGATGTTTTTTACTCCTGACTAATCTTTCTTTGTGTGTGGGACTGGTGCAGAGAGGAGGATGAGTCAGCCATGGTGTTCGTCTCCAGCGAGCTTGGAGAGCACTCCATTACCACCAGGGACATTGACGTAAATGAGAACACTATCATCCAGTTTGAGGTACACAAACACAGCCTTGATGACTTCCTTTAATAATCATGATTCTCACTCATTCGAAACATTAATCATGGCTCGTCCTCTTTGCTAATGTTGCATGTATTTCTGTCTCTCCAGATTAATGTGGGCTGCACAGCTGATAGCTCCTCTACCCATCCTGTGCGTCTTGAGTTCTCACGGGACTTTGGTGCCACCTGGCACCTTTTGGTGCCCCTGTGTGCCGGTGCACCGCAGCCCTCCTCACTGTGCTCCACAGAGCTCCACCCTGCCAGCATCTATTTTCCTGGTACAACTCAGGGCTGGAGGAGGGAAGTCATTCACTTTGGCAAGCTTCGCCTCTGCGGGTAGGCAGCGGATACATCCTGTACAGCAGATGCACAAATGAAAACAAAGGGACACTTTTTCAAATTCTCTTATTATCATTACATGATAATATCTGTTTGCTTCCTCTGATTCTTCCACTTTGACCTCCCTGCAGGTCAGTGAGGTTCCGATGGTATCAGGGTTTCTTTTCAACTGGTTCTGCTCCTCCAACGTGGGCACTCGACAACATCTACATCGGCCCACAATGTCAGGACATGTGTAATGGTCACGGGTCTTGTGTGGGTGGGACCCACTGTGTGTGTGACCCTGGCTACTCTGGATCGGACTGCTCCATGCCAGACACCCCCAACCCTGACTTCCTCAAAGAGGACTTTGAAGGTACAACAACATACAGATGCACCCAAAAAGCCAGACGCAGGCCAAACATTTATGTATGTTAGAGCAACAGCTGGATTATGCATCTGTTAAAGATTTATTAATCAGTCAGAGAAATCACAAATCTTACTCTGCGGAGGTCTGAGAATACTAGATGATTAGGGTCGCTGTATAAAACTTTATAGCTGGTTTTAACTTTAGTCTTCAAGTGATGCTAATGATTATATTTATATTTTCAAAGCATTTTTAAACATTACTTTGTATAGCACTCAGTGAATAAATCTTCCACTAGGACTTCAGTTTCCTGTTTTATTAATACAAGTGGATGTTTTGCTGGGAGACTACTGTTGTGTTGCTTTTTATGTGTGTTTATGTTTGTATTTATGTCTCTAGGGGGAGCTGTGGATGTAGAACGTTTCAGACTGCTAAGCGGTGGTAAACCATCCAGGAAATGTGGTATAATGTCAAGTGGAAACCACTTGTTCTTCAGTGAGGACGGCCTGCGCATGTTGGTCACCAATGACATGGACCTGTCGAATGCCAGGTAGAGCTACAGCCACACAAAACAAGACAGGAAAGCACTTACCAACATATGTGTACCATCAAATTGTTGCTGTTGTTGAGTTCTACAGTTTTCATTGACAATCTTGCGTGTCAATGGCTGTACTCTGCAGGTTTGTTCAGTTCTTCCTACGTCTTGGCTGTGGTAAGGCGGCCCCGGACCCTCGCTCACAGCCCGTTTTGCTGCAGTTCTCCGTGGATGGAGGTCTTACCTGGGGCCTCCTCCAGGAGTTTCTCTTTAGCAACAGCAGCAATCAGGCTCGTCTGGTGGCTCTGGAGATCCCACTGCGTGCCCGCACACCATCCACTCGTCTCCGTTGGTGGCAGCCCTCTGAGAATGGACACTTTTACAGTCCATGGGTTATTGACCAGGTACAGTAAGTGAGGATCCATCCATCCATCTATAAGTCTTTTAATCATTTCCATTTAAGAACTGAACCATTTTGGCTGTTATCCATCAAAACTTTAATCTTTTCATCTTTCTGACACATTCGGTGAGAATTTACTTTCCATTTTTCTGCCTTCTTCATGTCACCTATGCAACAATGTATCTTTTTCTAGGTGGTCGTAGGTGGCAGTGCCAGTGGCTGGGGACCTTTGGAAGATGATTTCTCCTCAATCGACGGGCGCTCATGGCTCCTCCACCCTGGAGGAACTAGAATGCCTGTTTGTGGCTCTGATGGGCCAGCGTTTGCCTTCATTGAGAAGTCCAACACTCGCTATGCTGTTACCACTGACATCAGTTTGGGTCAAGATGCATTCATCCAGTTTGACTTTTCTGCCTCCTGCTCTGTCACCAACTCCTGCTACTGTAAGCATTAGAAGTGTGAAAGAGCTGTGATTGGCAGTCAGTCTGTCAGAATAGAGCTGCAGTGAACTGTAAAGCAGTGTTCAATGAGAGTTGTGTTTCTCTTCTTTCTCTGCAGCTGTAGAGTTGGAGTATTCTCTGGATCTCGGTCTGACCTGGCAGCCTGTGGTCAGAGACTGTCTGCCAACAAGCCCAGATTGCTCCTCTTACACTTTGCAGAGGCTGCTGGTTTCTGACACTTACAACAAGTGGGGCCGTATTACCCTGCCTATCCCGTCATATGCAAGGTCAGCCCTGGACTTTGCTCAAAACATTGACAAATTTGTATGACTTTAAGCATATTCTGACTCTGCAGAATGCATTTAATTTTTCTTAAAGTAAATACCATTAGTGGTTGTGATGTGTCTGCTCCTTTGCAAACGCAGTTAGTCTTCATTAACAACTTATACAAATTCCATCATGATACGTCAAGATTTACAGTTTAATGCATTGCTGTATAATTTATTCTAACTTAACTGTATCTGTAACTTAAATTTATGCCTTTAGGTCTCCAGCCACAAGGTTCCGTTGGTTCCAGCAGGCGCCGTTTGACAAACAGCAGACTTGGGCTCTGGATAATCTTTACATTGGAGATGGCTGCCCAGACATGTGCTCTGGACATGGACGCTGCCAACAGAGCGCCTGTGTGTAAGTAATGGCGGCCCCACACATGCAAAAAAACAAAGTTCTACTGTAAATGTCTAAAATGGCAGCAATTTGTCATGAGCAATAAGGTGTACAAATAATATGATTTAATTCAGAATTCCATGTTTTCTTAAGCTTTGTATAACTTGTGGTCATCTCACTGTGCATAGAGAATATTGCTAGTACACTCTCAAAAACCTGATGGCTTGCTTGTCTTTGACTCCCATCATTTGCATCTGACTTCACCATCTTCCCCAGATGTGACCCAGAGTGGGGTGGAGAGTACTGTGACGAGCCTGTGGTTCCTCTGCCCTCCCAGCTGAAGGACAGCTTCAGTCGAGCTCCCTCGCTCAGCCACTGGCACATACTCACGGGTGGGAAACTCAGCACTGTGTGTGGAGCTGTGGCCTCTGGAGCTGCCCTGCACTTCAGTGGGGTAAAAACACATCCACTCTTTTCGTTTGATTCTTTTTTATTTTTTTTATTTGACGTCTTCTTTCTATGTTTTACTCACATTTTTTATCATGTGATGCTCTCAAACCAAGGATATGGTAGAGGATAAGTGCAATTACATGCGTTCCTATTCTGAAATTCAGTTTTCACACCTCCACTGGGGTATTTAGCATTTGCACTGGTGTGTACAGGTTAAAACCCTTGATCTTGTTTCCCCTCATACATTCCCTTTTTTAAACCCTTATGTACTGGGTCTCGATATCTTTGTGTGAGCATTGACCCACCTTCCATTAATGGCAGGTAGAGACTGAGAGAACAAACTTCTGCACATATGCTGATTCAACAGAGCAAACAGATGATTCAGAGTACCTGTCAGCCCTTATGTACGGCTTAAGTATTCCCGGGGCACTAAGTGCAGTGTTATAAATGGATACCTATTGATGTTCAACACTGCCAGAGAAACCTCTTAATAGTGGCAGTTAAGGTGAAGCATTAAGTTTAATGAATGTAAATTACTTCTCAGGATAAACCAATAAATCTATATCTAAGTCAGTGTTTAGCTCTGGTTATGTTCCAGCGATGTTCTCTGTCATAAAAATGACAGATCACATCTGAGACTGTTTGATTTGTTTTATACAACAATAACAGTGAGACAGTCAGATAGACAGGCATCCATCCATCACAAGCCGATGATGTCCAAGCCCCGATTGACTTAGACGGCATTTCTCCCTGTGTCTTTGCACAGAGTTGCAGTCGCCAGCTAGTGACAGTTGACTTGAACCTGACCAACGCTGAGTTCATACAGTTCTACTTCATGTACGGCTGCATGATCCCACCCAGCAACCGTAACCAGGGAGTGCTGCTGGAGTACAGTTTGAATGGAGGAATCAACTGGCACCTACTGACAGAGATCTTCTATGATCTGTACACCAAGCCTGGGTGAGTTTTCACATCGGTGACACTGTGATGCTCCTTGCACACAGCTGTGTAAAGAGTAAAGTGGGTGTTGCAAACATGTTCCAGGGCAAGAAGATGTTAATTCGACCTAAAAAG
The DNA here is from genome assembly GCA_029783625.1 of Naso annulatus. Lineage (NCBI taxonomy): Eukaryota > Metazoa > Chordata > Actinopteri > Acanthuriformes > Acanthuridae > Naso > Naso annulatus. Next base: position 19,265,122 of record JAPZDX010000022.1, read on the forward strand.
GTAGTAAGTGATCACAATGACATTAGTTCTACACAGAGTAGATTTGTATTTTCTTTTCTTTTTACAGTCAGACTTTTGGAAGACACAAGAATAGCCCATTAAGTGCTAATGATGTATTTGTTCTCAGCTAATGTACCTCGTAAAGCAGTATGTTCAGGATGTCTCTGATCCTTTTCTGTATGTGTTCAGGTTTGTAAATGTGCTGCTGCCCCCTGCTGCCCGTCAGGAAGGAGTGCGTGTGCGCTGGTGGCAGCCACAGCATGAGGGAGCAGACCACAGTGACTGGGCTGTGGATAATGTCCTCATCGCAGGCTCAGACCCACGAGCACAGATTTCTGACACATTTGGTGGGGTGGCACTGCCCAATCATGAGAGAGCTCCCGCTGATGGCACCTTGGGAAGGATAGGCCAGCCGAGTGAGCAAGAGGAAACACCCATAGGTATTTTTTAAAAATCATTGTCTCTATTAAACGGCTGCAGAAAGTTTGTGTTGATTTCAGATCCTTGGTCTTATGACATTCTAAGTTTTGCATCTCTCTCTGTGTTTTCAGTGAGCGACCACTGGTTGTTCTCCGAAGACTGTTCAGTGCAGCGTTTCTGCAGCTCTCCTGATGGAGTGATGGTGTGTGGCAACGCCGATGGGAGAGAGGTGTATGCTGTCACACACGATATTATTCCTGACAAGGGCTGGGTCATGCAGTTCAAGGTAAATAAGCCGACTGAAATGACACATGAGCAAGGGAAACATTTAATTTTTTTGTTTGATGTTGGAGGTTTTGCTGATGAAATGATGCTGATATTACCTGTGTGTTGATTAAGATTGCAGTAGGCTGCAGTGTCCCAGAGCGCCATGCAGACCGGCAAGTTCATGTTCAGTATTCAGTAGACTTTGGCGTGACCTGGAAGTACCTGGTGCCTCAGTGCCTGCCTGCTGACCCCCGCTGTGGAGGTCAGGTCTCCCAGCCATCAGTCTTCTTCCCTGCTGAAGGCTGGAAGCGGGCAGTCTATCCACTCCCTGACAGCCTTGCTGACACGTGAGTCATCCCGCCTGAACAAGCTTTTGACAGAACATACAGTACTGCTCCATATTTTATAGCAGCCTACCTTCATAGAATGCTTCATCTAAATTATTGATAGATCAAATTATAAATGATTAAAACCATTGTCATATAAATCATGAAAATGGTATGCGTGTTGTTTGAATAACCTTTCTTGTCTTTTCCTCAGCGCGGTGCGTTTCAGGTTTTACCAGCAGCATTCAGACATTCAGTGGGGCGTAGAGAACTTTTACATCGGGCCAGCGTGTGAAGGCCACTGTGGAGGACACGGAGATTGTCTGGACCAGCGCTGTCTCTGTGACCCTGGATTCACTGGACCAAACTGCTACGCCAGCACTGCTCTAAAAGTAGAGTCTGCCTCTCACTAACAGCTTAGAAAAGAAAAAACGAGTAGAATTTATCTGTCCATCATCCCTATATGTGTGTCATTTTGTAGGCGTCTCTGAAGGAGCGCTTTGACTGGGAGGGGGCTGCTGGCCCTCAGTGGCAGGTGCTGGAGGGCGGCAGGCCCTGTACAGACTGTGGTGTGTTGGTGGAGGGGACAGCTCTGTACTTTGGAGGGGCTGATGCCAGACAGGCTGTCACTGCTGATCTGGACCTCCGGGGAGCAAAGTTAGTATTAAGCTTTTAACAACCGCAACCAAAAATTTTCTGTTAATCTTTCAATATTGTGCTTGTCTGTGTGCATTGAAACTGTGATTTTGTGGACAGGTTTGTTGAGTACTGGGCCAGAATTGGAAGTGAAGATAACATGACAATGTGTCACCGTCCAACGTGTCGTAAAGAGGGAGTACTGCTGGACTACTCCACCGATGGAGGTGTGTAAAATGTGTACATATAGTTCATTGCTTATTTTTTTCTTTTGCATTATCATCTCCTGATTTCTTCTCTCCGTTCTTGTTCTCCTTTATATTCTCATTCTTTCTGCATCTGCTCCTCAGGTGTGTCCTGGACACTCCTGCATGAGATGGACTATCTGAAGTATGTGTCAGTGCGGCGAGATTACATCGTCCTCCCAGAGGGAGCTCTGACTAATGCTACTCGTCTGCGCTGGTGGCAACCATTTACCATTTCCTCTGGCCTCGCCACCCCCAGTCTAGAGAGAGCCCAGTGGGCCATAGACAACATCTTGGTGGGTGGCTCAGACATCAACCCATCCACTCTGCTTGACACCTTTGATGATGGTGAGTTTGTTTGTGTGAACATAAGTGAAGCCTGAAAACTTAAATAATAATAAAAATGCTATGCAAATCACTTTGTCTCCCTCTTCTCTGCTCTTTAATGTCTCTGTCTTCTTTTCATCAGAGGGTGTTTCTCATGAAGAGAGCTGGAGTTTCTACCCGAATGCTGTGCGCACAGCTGGCTTCTGTGGAAACCCCTCTTTCCACCTTTACTGGCCAAACAAGAACCAAGACAGGACACACAACATCCTGGCCACCCGAGAGCTCATAGTGCAGCCTGGGTATATTCTACAGTTTAAGGTACAGTACAGAGAGAAAACCACAAAGCTGCTTTATTAAAACATGGAAGCTTTAGTCCTTCATTATACATCTCTCTTATTTATGCAGATTGTAGTAGGCTGTGAGGCAGACACCTGTGAAGACCATCATTCCGTCCTGCTGCAGTACAGGAAGGATGCGAGGTAAGAAAGACAAGGAGAGGACCCAACAAAACACTGTCACACAGCTATGACACAGCTGTTTGCATCTATGTTTTATATTCAGCAAGCAGTGGATTACAGACAATGCATGCACATTTTACAAGCTACTGTGGACAGACATTTATGAATAAGTTGACCTGACAGAGCGGCTGGTGTCCTGACATGACCTTAAAAAATCAGTGTTAAACATCTGGTCTTGTCTCAAGAGCTTACACCAATAGCTTGACCCTCAACCCACCATTTTCTGTTCAAACATGATTTAAAATTCTTATTATTCTTTTGTAGGATGTATTTTCACATAGAGGGCTCTATTTTCATCCGTCTGGGTGCAGTGCAGATGCAGGTCTAAATTCTGGGCGCAGGGAGCATAAGTAGGTGTGGTAATCTTTTTTGGAAATTTGGTGAGCAGAAACGCAGGCGCATCTGCAGCAGAGCATGACGCAGTGGTAAAGGAGGAGAAGTAGATAATAAGAAGGTGTCTAAGAACTGATTTCAGTCATGGCCAAGCAGGTCAGCTCCTCTCATTACCTTTAAGACCGCTGTGACGCACCATGTTTTTGATTTCAGCTGAAAAAGGAGCAGGCAGGCGCCAGCCAAACCTTACGCAGGAGGAAACTGACACACTTGTCCAGGAGCTTCAAGCTCGTGTTTGCAGCTTATTTATGAGAACACTAATAAGGAGCAATGTGCTCATAACCTCACTGATGTTGTGGTGTTAGTAAATAAATTGCATCGGGAGCTTTGAGTGTGCTTATTTATTGTCCAATGATTAATAAAATGGCCTAAGCTGTCATACATAAATAATGGTAGTGTCACACACTGTGGCTTTGCACAGCTTCATAAATTACCAAACTAGAAGGTTTTGAATTGTGTCCCCTTTGTGTAATGTAATTTTAATTTAGGCACATTTGTAGTTAACCCAAGTTGCTGCGACAGTATAAAAAACAGGTAAAAAGTTTATTTGAACCTGGGAAAAATTACCAAAATGACTGACTGAATGCAGCCTTTTTAATATAAAAAAATTGACTCTTGTCCATCTAAATACAGGTATTTATATGTCAGCTCTGTCTTTCAACCATGGTGAGTGCAGTCAGTTGGCAGAGAGTGGCTGCTGCGTCAAGGACGAGCGTCAGCCTGATTCACATCCAATTCAATAGACAAGGGTCAGCTTAATATCTTATATGATTAACTAAAATAGAAGGTTGCATTCAAAATTATGTTTTGATTATTTATGTAAGTGGGATGAAACAAGGAGGACATCTGCCGAACCTGCCTGTGGAATTTTTGTTAGGTCTGTTCATGTGTGCTCTTGCCCACCAAAGCCATGAAAATAGCGCTCCACCAGCTGCGCTGCACGTAGACCTGGTTTGGGCTGGCAGAGGTGCAAGCGCAAGTTCACCACAAAATTGAAACTGAAATTTCAATGCACCCGCGCATGTTTACTTATACACCCTTTGTTGCGCCACTTCACTCAACTCAGCGCTGCCGGGTTTATGTCAGTCCATGAAAATAGCGACTTGACACAGGCGTGGAAAAAGCCTCTACTTTGTACCAAATAACCAATAAGCCTGGACCTGCCATTTAGACCAGCTTTGCACCACTATGAAAACAGAGCCCAGAGAGTTCACAGCTTCCACTGTCTCCCTGTAGGTCTGACTCGTGGCAGCTGGTACAGTCAGAGTGCCTCCCCTCCTCAGTCAACAACGTGGGCTGCTCTCCCTTCCAGTTCCATGAATCCACAATCTACAGTCCAGTCAACAGCTCAACATGGACAAGGGTCACTGTCCAGCTGCCAGACCACGTCTCCTCAGGGTAAGAACGCACAAGGAGTGGGAAATATAATTAGTTCACACTTTATAGTCTAAATTCATGTTTTTTATACATATTAACAGAGTTACAGGCAATAGTTCTCTCTGTTGCCAGTTGCAGCAGTATGAGCCTTTTTTAATTAGTTGTGTATTTGTAGGGCTACCCAGTTCCGCTGGATTCAAAAGGAGGGGACCGGAGAGCGGCAGAGCTGGGGGGTGGACCACGTTTACATCGGCGAGGCCTGCCCGGGGCTCTGCAGCGGCCACGGCTACTGCACAAGTGGAGTGGTCTGCATCTGTGATGAGGGACACCATGGTGGGCCACAAACAGCATATCATATTCAAACTGCTTGATACCAACAAAAAGTTATTTCTTATTTGTACTGTTCAGAAGAAAAGTAAACATTGGCAACAAATCTGAATGCCTTAAGGAGACAGAGAAATGTCTTGAGCACAGTTTTGCAACACAGTTACTGAAACCATAATCTTGCACATAATCTACAGTATGTCAACCCCACAATCAACTGACCTGTCATTTTTATTCTTCCACTTTCATCACTTCCCCTCTCGCCTCAACAGGTGACGACTGCTCCCTCTCCAGCAGTGATCTGCCCAGCTCCATCAAGGACAACTTTGAGTCAGGCAGTGTGTCTCAGGAGAGCTGGCAGTTGATCCAGGGTGGTGGCGTGGGCAGCGGCTGTGGGCAGCTGTCACCACACGCCCATGGAGACTCACTCTACTTCAATGGCTGTAAGATGAGGCAGGCAGTTACTAAACCGCTGGACCTCACTAGAGCCAGGTACAGGTACTACCAAAACATACTGTACATAAACTAATTATGTAAATGTACACCTATAATCATTAGAATGTCTATCACAAGCTTTTCATGCTTCCTTCTCTCTTCTTGCTTCCGTCTCTGTCTCCCTCCAGTAAGATCATGTTTGTGCTGCAGATCGGTAGCGTAGCACAGACAGACAGCTGTAACATAGCTCTGGATCAGGCTGACACAGTTGACCGGGCTGTGCTGCTGCAATACAGCGTCAACAATGGCGTCAGCTGGCACGTAATCGCTCAGCACCAGCCCAAAGACTTCATAAAGGCCCAGAGAGTCTCCTACAATATTCCGCTGTGAGTGACGCACAGTTTTACCCAAACTTTCTTTCTAAAACATCATTTATAAAGGGTTTTTTTTGATGCAACTAATGGCTTTCTTGATGTTAATATTTTTTCTTTTACTAATGTTGAATAACTGTTACCAAGTTCATGGATAAATGGTATTTGAGCTGTTGGTTTCAGATGGAACATCAGCTAGTAAGTTATCTGTAGTAGTATTTTTTCATAAAAGTTGTCAGTACATTGATTTTCGTCCAGATGTTGCACAGCTGTTTTCTTGAGGTTAGTCCATAGAAGGAGTCCTCTTGCTTAAGATAAAGCTACTTCAAAAAAACAAAGCAAATGTCATAATCTCGTAGAATGAAGAGATTTGTCACAGCCTGGGATCCCACAAGTGCTCTCTGTAATGGTTTATTACTGCAATATTCAGCATTTGTAAATGATTAATTACTTATTATTAAAGCCATTAGTTATGTCGTATTCTTCTGGCGTCATCTTATAAACTCTTCATAAAGGTGCCTCTATAAAGCAGCACTGTTCAAACTTAATCAGGCTAGTTTGAAGCTACTGTAACTATTGACGACCATCACTGACCCTACATTGTTTCCCATGGTCCCTCCAGAGAGGCGAGGGTCAAAGGGGTGATGCTGCGATGGTGGCAGCCACGTCACGATGGTGCAGGACATGACCAGTGGGCGCTGGACCATGTGGAAGTAGTTCTGTGAGTACCCAATTCCCATCCGGCCCACGGCCCCCCAGACTGGCCCCAAAAAGAACCCAGATCTGCCCCTGTCTCCATCTCTGCCTCAGCTTCACCCGCAGAAACGGTCCCCTCTACTCCACACGAACACAGGGATACAGAATACACAAGCATATATTGTTATAACATCTACATGTGTGCTGCTTATCACCTCAGTAGTTGTTTAAAATGCTCATACCGGCCTCTTGTGTCAGGGAAACATATTAGAAAAATGACTGCAGTGTGCTTTGCTGTTTGTGTATGGCTGTTGCGTGTATGACAGATCAACTCCTGCTGTCAGATCATCATATTCTCAGTGTCTTGTAGAACCCATGCATCTCCCAGATAAACAACTTGTCATCAAGTTTTTTCCACTGAATTGTCTCAAAGTCTTAAAATGTCTGAGATAGACTTTTTATTCGTTTTTGTACTGAAGCACTCATTGGATGTGAGGCACATATTCACATATCATACTTTACAGTATTCAATCATTTACAGTTAGCCCCTAGTGGTCATTATATGGTATTACACAGACATTGAACCGAGATCTTACTGAATAAAATCCAGGAAGCTGTGAAAGTGGTTTCACATCTATGACTGTCAGTCTTTGTTCTGCTGTGAAGTCAGTGTTGTCACACAAACCCATAATCTAAGTGGTTATTGTTGTTTTCATTTTCACGTTTACTTCATGTGCAAAATTGGTCCTGCATTTTGAAAAATTCTTACAAATTCTTAATCTGATTGGATTCATCTTGAAGACACCCTGCACTGGTTCACTGATACTTTCTCTCTTTCTTTCCCTTTTTACATTCATATTGCATTTTAGTCTGTAACCAGGACCAGTGAGCATTTTCTAAATGTGGAAGACAATGCCAGGTTTCAGATAAAAATGTCAAAGCTGGAGATTCTGCAGGGCACTGACGATATCATGAACATAGTCGATACTCAGCTGGCATATCCTCAACATGGCCGTATCATAAAGCATTTTGAATGCATTTTCTGCATGTTGCTGTGGGTATCAGAGCAATGTTCCTCTTACGTGGGAGCTTATTGTTCATTCAGATTTATACCCAATGCATTTCAAATGCTGCAGATAACAGTCACACAAGGCAAGCTAACATTACATATACAGTTAAATGTAAAAGTTGCACATATGCACAAACACACTTATGCCTAACCTGAGCTGTCCCTGGTTCTTCGTGGTTGTGACCTGTCCCACTTCCTCCCTCGCACCCGCACGGTTTTCAACAGTGTCTGCTGAAACGAGTGACCGTGATCCTCACACTTTGCTCTGTTGTTTATTTCTCTCTGTTCGCCACTCCTCCACTCCTTCACACATTCTTCCTCTCACTACTCCTGCTCAATCTTTTCTTTTGCTCCACACGCCTTTCCTCCCTGCTGCTTACACATGTTTGATCATGTGGTCATGCTCACTCCTCTGCTTGTGCCGCATCAAATCCTACCTTACTTCACCCTCCTCCTCCTCGTCCTCCTCCTCCTTCTCCTTCTTCTTTCCTTCCTTAAATCTTGCTCTTTCCCCTTTTCTCTTTCTCTTCTCCCATTCTTGCATACAATGGATGGATTACTTCTGTATATCTTGCTGTCTGTCTTCACTTCTACCTGTTGTTGTCCCTCACTTTCTCTCTCATTACATTTCTCTTCCTACTTCTCACTCTATCTCCACCAACTATTGCTCTGCTATCCATTCTGTCATATTCTTTCTTTCTCATTCTGTCTGTCTTTCCCACTCACTATCTCTTCTTTTTCTTGAACTTTCTGACTCTTGATGCCTCTCCTCTTCCCTCCTTCTCCCCGCTTTGGGCCCCTGCCTTCCCAGGCTGGGGTTCCTACCCCCCCAGACCTTTCTGCGAGACAGCAGTCCCCTCCTCCTGCTTCTCCCCTCTCGCGCTCTAACCTCTGCTCTCTTCTGTATTCTGCTCCCTCTGGCATGGCTGTAGTGTCAGGTAAGTTCTCCGCCTCTTCCTGAATGCGGCCCCCTCCCTCACCCTCCCCACAGCCCTTTTGTCTCCCCTGTTACACTGTGCACACCCACCGTCACATCACTGACACACCCAGCCCTGCTCATCATCACCACAGTCATATTCATGCCCTCGCTTTAACTCAAGCCCCAGGCAGGTCGACAAGCGGACCAGCTGCTCACAGCGTCCAGGTGGAGGCTTGCTGACAAAATGATCCAACATGCAGATCTTAAAAGACATTTCTCAGCACAGAAAGCACAACAATTCTCATATTAACACAGTGAGTGGAGGCAAAAACAAGGCAGTGAAATCTTGAGGAAGTGGTGCAAATTATACATTGTTCAAATAACGTTGCGTCCCCTGAAAGGATTCAACTCAGTGTCTCAAAATAAAATAGATTTCCTGTTAAATGGCGTTTACTCTGAATGTGCCATACACAATCCTTAAGCCTTTTTTTATGTAATATTATACATATACAAATGTTTATGATACTGTGTTTGTGTGTATATATGTGTGATGTAATCCATCACTATACCTGTATCTGTTTGTTTTGTTCTTACTACTACCTCTACTGCAAACTGTTGTAGTGTTTCTGACCTAGCTGCTAATTTACAAGCCCACATGCACAGTTTAGTGGTCCAGTGGTTTATTGCCCATTGAAGCAATGAAAGCATTTTTCTTTTCATTCATATACCAGCATCAGTTGCAATGCAGGGCATCTGGCATCTGGCATCATGAATTTTAAATGAAAGCCCTTTTGGCGGGAGAGTTTCATCCAACTAACCTCCTCCATCCAGCTCCTTGCATGGCTTTACGGATCGACTGTTGCAACAGCTCTCCATCCTCCTTTTTCACTCATGGCTGTCTGTCTGTCTGTCTGTGGACAACAACAACATGACTCCGAACCAGGAGCTTCAATCTCACTACCTTCTGGTTTCTTTAAAAAAAAAAAAAAATCTATAAAATCATGTCTTCACACCCACATAAATACCAGAACACATGCAGTTCACCAGCCCCTCTTACCTCATCTGCCTTCAGACTTCCACCTCCACAGCATTACCCATCACACACACCCACACACATACGCACCATCCTCCCCCCTCCCCAACCCCTCCTGATCCCCCCCGCTTTGCAGAGGCCCCTGCCTGCCCTGGCTGCACTCCTGGCTCACTGGCACCACCCTGCTGGATGGAAGAGGCATTGAACAGGCTAAGCAAGAGCGATCCTCCGCAGCTTTTCTCTATATCTCTTAGTTTCAAAACCATCCCTTCTTTGCTCACAGTCCTGCACTTTAATAGTTTTGGTTTAGTTTATTTTTTTCTCCCAGTGATGGCTGTTAACTCTGACCTCAAACACTCAGAGTCAGAGTTGCTCTCTAGTATCTGTGGTAGTATGTTTGTAGACTCTGTGTCCCATGTCTTTGTCTTGTGACATTTGGTCTTGGATACTTGTAGCTAGTCCTGCCGCCATGTTCACCATCTAGCAGCCCATTTTTGTGCAGAAAGTAAACAAGTCGTTTAAAATAGCTCCACCCATTTTCCAAAACATGAAACCCACACAGCTAATGAGTGTTTGAGGTTGTGGCTGAAACGTGATTTAAAATGCCAGCATGATCCTGGGTGTGAGTGAGTACGGAAGCTGCATTCGACCATTCGTGCGTTTGTGTGCATGGGAATGTGTGGATTTGTGGTGCCTTTTATAGGGTTGCTAACGTTCACACCCCTCCTCTTCCCCTCCCTCTTTCACTGTCTTTGTATCCCTGCAGCACCCGTAAACAAAACTACATGATGAACTTTGCCAGACAGACCGGCGGGCGTCACTACTACAGCCGCAAGAGGCGGGCACTGCGACAGCGTGCCTGAACCCACGAGAAGGGATTCGCCCTCTGACCTGCCAACTCCACAACAATCTGCCACGCTCATCTTTTTTCTCCTGACGACATATCGCCCCATTGAGTCCCATCTACCGGTGGATTCTAGTCAGCCTTAGACTTTCCTCGCCCAGCTCTCCCTACCTTCTGCCACAAACACGAGCCATCCAATCAGTTTACGCCAGCCAATCATGGCCTTCCCAACCACATGGATCGGCGGGAAAGAAACTCAGAAGAAAGGAGTGAAGCGGCCATTTTGCTTACTTTTTTTCATGGACAGTGGGGGTTTCTAGTTGTTTTTTAATTGTTGCTGTGGTTCCTCTGATTCCTGTTCCCACCTCCGATAACCTCTCCCTCTGGCTTACCTCCCTGTCACTCCCCTTCCCTCCTCCTCATCCTCCTTTTCCTACCACACTGTGAAAATGAAAGATAATATATCACTGCTGAACTGACCAGCTGTTTGGAGAGTCGCCTCCCAGTTCCACTGAGCCGCCGGGGGGGAGGACCACTCCAATGCCGCCAACCAGTGCACCAGGAGAAAGACCATAACGATGATACTGACCATTGAGAGGAATAACGATGATAAAGAAGCTCAAAAAAGAAAAAAAAAAAAAAAAAGAGTACTGTG
>JAPZDX010000022.1:19344917-19355628 GCA_029783625.1 Naso annulatus
ATTTACTTCTACTGCTGCATAATTCATCACTCAGAACAGAGGAATGCTAATTGAAATTTGGTCAGTTATGACAAAAATCGCTCTGGTGGTTCTCTGTTAAGCTGTTGGCACATTTTGTGCTTTGAAGGCTGACTGCACTTTTAAATGCAGTATCAGGTTACACATGTAGATCAGTATTCAGTTGTGGTAATTGTCACTCAAAGATAAATGATCACGTCCTCTTTTATGATGACTGTTTTCAATTAATAACCTGTTAGAGCCTCTGCTTGTCATCATTTGCAATAACAGCAAAAACAACCCGCCGATGACGATATCATTTTGCAAGCTGATGTGATGAACTTGCTAATAGTTGCCTGCTTGGACATCTGTCAGATACAGACGTCAAACCTATTGTAGTTCAAAAGTGTTCCCTTTTTTTTGCCTTTTGTGCCGACCATGTTTTTCTGTTCTTGTCTGGCCGCTTCTCCTAGTTTCATTTCTGCAGTTCCAGACACTTCAGACACTGACACTTAAGGGCATCAGCGAAAGGAGGCATCTTATCAGAGATCTGAAGAATGGATTAGCATGTCACAGACTTCAAGCATAGGCGATTTGTTTTCATTTTCACGAGTGACATCAGCTAAAGTAAGTAAAAATCCCCAAAGCTCGGGGAAAATACGAGAAATGAGATCACTTTGATTCTCATTTCTGTCTATGTGGCTTTGCCGTAGCTTTGTCTGTGGTTTCACCTTGAATGTAGTGAGATTTGAGAGCTAAGAGTTTAGGTCTTAAGCTCTCAGGGCAAACACGACGGGAGTCCTTATGAACCCTCAATAACTGTCGGACACACAGTAACAGAGGGCTGTAAATGCTCCCCCTTCTCCTCAGGGTGTAATCCAAGCTTCTCCAGTCACCGTGGTGACAGTGAGAGGGAGGTGTCTGGACTTGGGATTAATTTTGATGCAAGATACAGGGCTCTATGCTTGTATGTAATCCTTAAATGAGTGATTACAATTTTGGCCACCACATTTAGGCTAATTAAACCCGATCAGGTGAAATATTAACTTTATAATTAGTGCCTGCTCATGTGCATGAAATCAAGTGCTCCCTTGCGAAAAGAAAGCTTTGACTAAATTACAAATGTTTGCTTCTATTTTGCTCTGATTAAATGTCCTGTGCTTCTAAAACATTTTGCAGCCTCGGGCAAGAGCATTTACACCACACACTTAACCTTCAGTGTAATGTTACTTTGTTTTCTGTGTACGGATCAATTATTTTTATGCCAAGGCATAGAAAATACTTGTGTCTTGATTAGATGGCACGTCAAAAATTGTTTTGGGACACCTTGAGGGTGTGTCTGATCAACAATTAAATTTAAAACCGCTGTTGTAAAAGTGCTTAGTATAATGTTTTCTCCCTGGCACTATGTCTGGTCCACTAGTGGCTCAATTTAGGGTGTTCACTTATAAACCCATAAAAAATATTTTCACAATTCTTTGCAAGATAGCAAATGCTTTTTAAATAGTTTTAAACGCACGACTGAAGTTGTATACAAGTCTCGAACCATCATATTCTTAAATTTTTTATAATAATTAAGCTATAAAAATCCAAAGTTTTAGTAAGCATAAACAAATCACAATTTAATATACATTCAGGGACAAGCAGACACTGCGGAATTTTTATATTCTCTAAAGTATTTGACCAATCAAACTACGAAGGGTTGTGCTGAAAGTCATTTCTTTTACTTAAAAGGTTCTCTTGAGGTTGTACTGCAGCTAAGCTCACATGTTCTTTTTGCATTTTCTTTCAATTAAAATAGCAGCAACAGTCCACTTTCCCCCTATAGATGTGTTTGGCTCTGTCTCCCTCAGTGTGTGTGTGTGTGTCCTGGCTGGTAGCAACTTGAGGTACTTGAAGAGATTTATTATAAAAGCAACAAGTAGAGACTGTTTCTTTCATTTGTTTTGCTGGAGCTGCAGCCAAGCCCAGCAGTGATTGGGGGAGAGGCAGAGGGTTCACACTGCACAGCTCACCACCCCTGCACACAAAGATAGACGACCTAATTCACACCTATGGGCGAATTAGTTTCCAATTCACCCAACGTGTGTGTCTCGCACGTCAGAGGAAACTTAAACAGCCAGAGAAAATTCAAAACAACATGGAGACTTCTAAACTGACTGTAAGCAAAATTTAAAAGATGAATGCGTGTTTAAAATTACATTATTGTGTTTGGAAGAATGGCATTGCACTCTGTGATGTTATCTCACGGATAATAATGGACTCGAGGAACAACTACTTGCCTTGCCTGTGTTTAATGCAGATCTTTACCTTAACCTCATCTTTTATCATCATGCTCTGTTTTGCTGTATAAAGAATTATATTGTGTCTTCACCGTTAAATGAGTAATCCTTTAGATCATTTTAAGCTTAATCTCGAAGCCCGTATGCATATGTCTAAAGGTATTCTCATGAAGAACAAGATGTTTGTTCCCGCACACATGGCTAACATTAACAAATGGCATATCGGGGACAATGCCTTATTCAAACTGTAAAGCTCAGAGAGTGTTTACTCACCCTCTTGGCAGGAGGCGGCTCTGATGGCTGTGGCTGCTGACTCACTAACTCTGTCAGTGCTCAGTACGCATGCATTTCACTTGTGTGTGTAATGTGATTTAAGGCAGAAACCGGTGGACCTGGATCTGCTGTACATCTCCCCCGTCTCTAGCCCCATAACTCTCTTCTGAGGCTGAGTGCGGACTGGGAGACACACAGTCAACCAGGCAGGCTTTGAGCACCTCAGTACTTCTCTCACGCTTTTCAGTCTCTGTGGGGTCCCTGCCATCTGGCTTGCACTGGAGGCAAAGTGTGTATGTGTTTGGGTGTTTGGATGCTTGGGGTGTGAACATATGTGTAAGAGATCCTCTGATGTCAGTGACCCCCCCAGGTGCTGATTAAAACAGTTTCGCAGTGAAAATCCACATCAGACGAATTTATCCTCTGCTGCTGTTCATAGTATTCTTTGCTACCCATCCCAAAGGTTTGCGATGCATTTGTTGTTTACAAATTGAAAGCACTCTTTTTATCCTTTGTGAAAGATTCTTTTCCCAGGATTGGAAAACTAAAGGCGTGGCTGCTTTTAACAGGATCGAGATACTCTTTGTCTGCAGTGGTTCTAAGTGCCATCTCTCAGGAGGTGACAGCTCTTTGAGTGTAATCTGATTTTTTTTGTCATTTATAGAGCCACGGTAAGCACAAGCCTAAGCCTCGCTGATTATCAGACTCAGTCATCATTTCAAAGGACAACTGCACTTTTTGGGTGGTTTAGCCTATCATCCACAATCCCTATGTGAGACAAGAACATAGATGCCTTTCCCTTCTTTGTACGTTCACTCGGTCTCTAGATAGCTGCCTCACACTGGCAGTTTTGCACATTCAATGGAAGAAGTGGGGATACACCATTGCTGCCCTCTAAAGCCCCTAAAACACGCCCAAATAATCTCCAACACGCTCCATTTACGTGTTTTGACCTGCATATTAACTACGCTGTAGACACATTCTTACTGTGGGAGCAAGTACCAAAGAACTACTTTTCTGGGCGTAGTGACACAGCGCCTGGGTCACAGCGCCTCGGTTACAGTGCCTTGGTTAGTCGAGGTTGCTACCAGTGTGAATGTGGCAGTCACTGCATGGTCACAGCATGTAGATGGAGCGATTTTCGGATGTCTTTAGGGGCTCAAGAGGGCGGTAATGGTGTATCCCCACTACTTCCATTGAATGTGCAAAACTGCCAGCGCTAGGCGGCTAGCTGGCAACCTTCTGAACGCACAAGGTAAAGAGAGAAGAGAAGAAGAGAAGGTAAAGGCATCTACGCTCTTGTCTTACATAGGGATTGTGGATGATAGGCTAAACCCCCCTAAAAAACACAGTTTACCTTTAAAAATAATTCTAACAAAATGCACTTTTTTATCACATCTCAAACTCTCTAATGATTAACAGTGTATGTACAGTATGAAATCCCCAGTGGTCTTGAGTATGTTGATTGAATGTTGGCCTACCTCCTGGATTTAGTAGTGGAGTATACAACCTACAGTAATTCTTTGCTTCTAAAGCCTCTTACTTGTGTGGTGTCTTTGATTTAATGCTGATAGAGCTGTTGAAGATGAGTAATCCCTGTGGTAATCTGCAATGAGCCGCCCTTTGCTGATGTTGTGCCAGGTTGAATCTGGGGACAGCTGCCCTCATGGGGTTCCTGCTGTTGGTCAGCTATTATTTCTCACATTATTAGGTTTACATATGAGATCTTGGTATGTCAATCTTATTGCAGTTAAAAAAAAGAAAGACTTCTCCAAGGGAGCTGCTTTGCTTTGCCAGAGATACCAGTCTGTTTACCTACTCGAGGCTTTGACAGGCTCATGTATAACAAGAGCTTATCATGACTTGGCCATGCAGAAAGCAAATTGTCCAGTATTTGCTAGTGAAATCCCTTTTCTTTGGTTCCATGATACCTGTTTTACGATCATGGTGATAGGTATCTCTGAAGCTCTTAAAATGGTACAGCTCCTGTATCTTGCCATGGCAAAGCATACACCCACTCCCTCTATCTGTTTTTCCTTCTCCCTCTGTTTCTCTTGTCTGTCTACCTCAATCCAGTGGACAGTGCACGGCCCAGTTGTTTTCCAGATGGTCTGCGATGATTAGGGTGCTTTTGGAAGCCGTCACTCTGCTCAAATGTTCTACAGCTGTGAGCTCTTGGAGCACCATGTTAAAATGTCCACAGAGGGCTTTGGAACAGTGTACTGTTTCCTGAAACAAATTGTTACAAATCGAGCCTCTGAATTCGTTTTTATCCCCATCCAAAAAGGCAGCAAGCACTCTTCTTTTTTTTTTTCTCAACTGCTAAGCATAAAAAGAGTCAAAGCCTCTGTTTTTACAGTGATCACACCTCCATGAAAAGGGTCTACTAAAATATTGGAGCATATTTTTTTTTTCAAATTCACACTCTTTCAGAGGACTAAATAAAGGGTGTAGGGCTATATTGATGTACAGGTTGCTGCCAAGTTTTCAATTTAGCAGCAGCAGTAGAAGGATTAATATCGTACCCTCTGTAGCTTTGGCTTATTCCCTTCTCCCTCCTGGCAACAATGTCAGCGGCGTCAGTCGCCCTACAGACTTCATATGTCCCACAGTTGTCTCTCCCCAGCAGTTACAGTTTAGACATATTTTATGCTATCAGCTGAACATTGTTTCTTTCAATAATTTTTTTTTAAGTTTACTCTCGAATTCCTGTCTGTCTCTTGATCTGAATGATGGCACAAATGCTTTGGGCTTCTTAGGGGGGGACTTTTGGATGTTTTCTTGCTCACGAGAACTGTAGTCGGTGTTAATAGTTTGGAATAAATGTCTGGCTACCCACTATGTAGATGTGATAATCCTTACCTTAAGTCTAATCATTTCTAGGAGAGATTATATGACCTTTGTAGGCTTATCCTGTCTCTCTCTAGTCCATCTCTGGTACTGGGACTTGTAGAAGCCATTCATCTAAAAAGTCCTTATGTAATACCATAACTATGTGAAGGACTTCCCAACAAAAATCAACCCAAAGTGAAACTGCTTTTACAACCACTTATCGGACCTCTTGTATATCAGTGTGTATGCGCTTTAGTGCAAGGCCCATCACGGCTTGAGTGCACTGTAAATTCTGCTGTTAGATGGGGCACTTGACAGATATAAATAGTACCCAGGTCATCATGAATGCTTCAAATAGCACCAAGTCCTCTGAGGTGTATTAGTACCATCAGACCCACCAGATTAAAGAGAGAATTGAGACATTTTCAAATGATTTGAATATAAATCTATCCAACTGAATAATAATGTATAGCATAGTCACTGGGGCTGGCTATTTGTAGCATGTACCTTTGAGCTATCAACAGAAATCACAAATACCAAATATTAGTCAATCTATGCTCTTTGTACAAAGATCTGGAAAAAATGACTTTATGTATGCTTGCCAGTGATTTCCACAAGCATTCTTCAATTTAATGTGCCGTGTGATTGGCCCACTTCTACAGCAGCTACCCATATAGTCTGTGGTATGGTGAAGTTGAGTGCAGTGTTTTTGATAGAATTCACAGTTCAGCATGCCAAGATGTCAGCACAATGTTCAGAAGTATGGCTACAGAGCTGTAGCATCCAATAAAATAAATGCATAAAATGCATAAGGATTATTTCACAGTATTTGGCTGAAATAAAGTGGGGGGAAAAAAAGGTGTAAAATGAAGTACTCTATTGGTATCTGTATAAATTTAAGGTACTAGAATTTGTACTAGTATTAAAATTTTTCAATAATACCCAGTCTTTGTAGTTACTTGCTTGGGATTTGGTTGTCTTTCTGGGGACAGGGAGGGGTGCACAGTGGCATTGACAGGATAATAGACTGCATTTATTGCTCAGCTGCTGGGTAGTGACTCTTTTGCTGTCAGAGTCCTCTCCCACGCTCTGTCCCAGGATCTGGCTGTCCCTGCTTAAACAAATATTTGCACCGTGTGCCAAGTCTCTCATTGAATGTATACCTGCTGTGATTGATATTGCACAATTGTGTTTCTCACAAGCTTAATGCCATCACTAGAGTTACCAAACGAAGAATCTTCCATGGTATGTTTGGAGTCACAGTAAATGTGCTAAAACTGCTGTCCCTCGTTATTATTTAACACGAGCTGTTTGTCCAGTAAACACAAAACCCTGGAAAAAACAAACTGCAAACATGCGTCCCTTGATCTAAATTGGTGCCCTGGAGGCACTGGGAGCTTCCTGCTTCCCGGAGTGGGAGCCGTCTGTTTAAGGTCAGGTTACTCAAGGATAGTTGAAGAGAACTGCATGGCTGGGTACTGTACATAGCTTTATCCCAAAATCTCACTTTGGTAATAGCACAGTTTGTTCATTTTGCCCTCCCTTTCAGAATCCCCTGCTTCGGCTGAGGTGGATTTGTAAGTTAATAACATTGTAAACAGAACATTTTTCTTTGTGGGGGGGTGACTGATAAGTGTGTGGCTTAAGGTAGAGGGAGAATGAGTAACGTGTTATCACATGCATATGCAATCAGCTGTTTAAAATGAGGACAGCATGGTGGCTTAGTGGTTAGCACTGTTGCCTCACAGCAAGAAGGTCCTAGGTTTAACTCCAGGTCCACTTGTTTAACATCAAGAGAGTCCTGGCTTTGATACCGGCTGGGGCGGGGCCTTTCTGTGCAGAGTTTGCATGTTCTCCCCGTGTCTGCGTGGGTTCTCTCTGGGTACTCCAGCTTCCTCCCACAGTCCAAACACATGCAGTTTAGGTTAATTGGTGATTCTAAATTGCCTGTAGGTGTGAATGTGAGCGTGAATGGTTGTTTGTCTCTATATGTCAGCCCTGCGGTGAACTGGCGACTTGTCCAGGGTGTACCCCACCCTCACCCAATGTGAGCTGGGATTGGCTCTTGCTCCCCGGTTACCCTGTGTCACGGCTGGCTCAAGACCGCGACAAATAATGGGAGGTGAAACACGAAGTTAAAGCAAAGAAATTAATTTATTTAAGGCAACTCAAACACATAAAACATATCAAAAAGGTAGTATGGGATATGACAGTCAGTGAATCAGTAATGTTTGTATGTATGCATGAGTGTCAAAATGGTGAGTGCAGTGTTGTAAGGTGAAGACAAAAAACAAACAACCAAAAAATAAGGAGCGTGGAGAATGGAGAGGAGAGGTTCCCTCTTGGTCCTCTCTCCCTCTCTCCCTCTCTCCCTCTCATCCCAGAGCTGGTGGGATGGGCTTTTATAGCACTGGGATCACCGGGCCCAGGTGTTCCCAGCAACCAATAATAGCCAGACCCCGCCTCCTAGGCATCTGCAAGACAAGAAAGAAAAGAAACATGCAGGCCAACGACCACCAAAAGCATGGCCGTCACACCTGCGAAAGACAAGCCGTTACGAAAATGAATGAATGAATGATTGTTTAAAATGAAGTGTAAAATTAGGTCTTTTTTGTGATATTTTTGTTTTGAATAATTCAGAACTCCTTAAAGAAATCACTTGCTTTAAATACTTTAATTCCTGCAGTACATGGCCTCCATCACCTGCCAATGCACTTTGCAGTTTTCAAATTTATATCACTTTACCCTGTGCTTTTTCCAGTGCACATGCTCGTGTGTCTGGGTGTGCATGGTAGCAGACCTCAGAATACAAACAATGCAGCTACCAACTCAACAACACATCTCTTTACCTTGCCACTCCTCGTTAAAAACTCCATAGGTTACCTTTAAAGAGAAGGTGAAACAAAATCAGTCTAGATTTGTCCCCTCTTTTACACTGCATATCAGCTCTGTGCACCCGGCTTTCAGTTGCAGTCAGAGGGTGTGTGAGAGAGTGAGAGAAGAGCCCGCAGTGGGGTAAGCTGACATGGGCTTCATAACCGTTGTAATGGTTGCACAGTATAGTGATCCATCAGTCTAATCAGCCGTCAGCCCTCTGCAATGTGTTTCTGCATCAGTAGGGATGAATGTCTCTGGAAGTCAAGAGTCTGGTTTAAATAACTTTCTCAAGGATAAATGCAGCCTTCCCACCTCTGCGCTGCTATTCACAAAGTGATGTGCAGGCATTCCTCCGTCTCTGTGTGTGAGAGACAGCCCAGTGTTTTTCCCTCTTGGACCTCTGCTGGTGGTTCAGGTAAAAGCACCCTTAACTTTGACTTTGATGTTATGATTGCAACTTCTGCCTCTGTGCCTCTTGTGTAAGGTGGTGAGATTCAGCAGAGACCATTTCAAGATGTCTTCTTCCCTGTGTGACAGTTTTATTACTGCCTGCCACTGCACTGATGATGTTTCTTATTGAGTGTGTGGGTGGTATGATGTGTGTCTTTAGAGGTGGGAAAAAAGAGACCAGTATAAAATTCATAACTGTAGTTGGGCTGTCACGATATCAGATTTTATAGCATGATTATCATGGCCTGAAGAATTCATAATGATGATATTATCAGAATGTCTAGGGAAATTTTTAAGTAATTTGAAATATATTAACAAACTTCTATTAGTGAGACTCATCTTTATCTTTCTTATTGTGTGTTTCGTCCCTTTTTTGGCAAATGAATTCGAGTCTGTAACTATAATTCAACAAAAGCATACTAAAAGAAAAATTAAGCTGTATTATTTTTTTCATTTCTTGGTGAATTAACAGCATCCACTATGACCAAGCACAAATAGAAAGAAAGTGAAATTATCTAAAAGGTGATAGATTATTTCCACTGTATAATCATATCAATATTTTTAATGCAACATCAATATTTACCTTTTTAAATATCTTAGATATTGTTAACACTGGTTATTGTCTGGCCCTAACTGTTAGAGATGAGCCCTGATCTTAATTTGACTGAAGGTTTGCACCAACATGAGATGAACATCACATGACCTCAGATGCACCAAGAGGGTCAGCTCCATTCATCCTGTATTAAGAGTGTAGATATAATAGATGTTAAAAACAAGTGAGCATGCTAAATTTAAATCACATTTTCTTGAAATGTAGGAAAAAAATATGTCGCTGTCAGAGCCGCAACAATTATCCCAATATTAATAAAAGAGAGAAATCGCAACTATTTCAACAGTCGTTTAATCAGTTCAGTTCTTTCTACAGCATAAATGCCAAACATGTAAAGTATTGATCCCAGTTTCTCAGATATGAAAATGATCTGTTTAATTTAGCAGATATGGCAAAAAAAGGAGATTTTACTATTTTCTTCTAGGCAAACAAGATCATACACATGCTTAAAGCTATTTCCTCTGTATTTTATAATATACATAAAATAACCAGTCAGTCCTTTGAATGCCATTAATCCACAAAATAACTACTCACAGCAAGATGTCATCTTTAATTTCAGTTTTGTGTAATAATAATGTCATTCACTCTCAAAGGAAAATATCTACTACTCAGTGAGAGTCTGTGTAGGAAGAAGCCACATAAAAATGTCTCAAATCTCTGAGTATTTTTAGTCCTCGTCAGACATGATATGCATGATACCTAGAAGTCATTTTGAAATGCGTCATGAGTGCAGGTGCGGGTCCTGGATGCTACAGACTTGCATCAGTTTGTCTAAAAAAACCTTTCCTCAAAGCAATATGCACTTTTTTGTGTTGTACTTTGGAGCAAGCCGTAAGTGGACTGTTAGATCTTCTGAACTGTTAGATTGCCTCTCTGCCTGTTTGTTTTCATTGTTTATTTATGGAGGAGGGAGGCTCATTAGTCATTCAGTGTGACAGCGTAAATGTGTACACACAAGAAGTTTGCTCTTTGCCAAGAACTAAAGCACAGTTGAGCCTGGCTCGCTGCCAAGCTTAAAATTGGCTTCACTCTACCTGCAGTCAAAATGGCAGTGTTTTAAAAACATGTTTATCAATTTTTTAGCAGTATAACCAGGACAGTGCTCGACAAGAATTGTTGTAATCTTCAGCTGAAGGGTCTTACTCTTTGTCACACCGGTGTGTTAAATTATGCAGAATTCAGATGCATTTTTTTATGATTGACTTTATTGGCTAAAGATTAGAGCATAACAGTGAAATATTGTTGTTTTTATTAAGCTTGATACAGCCCCACAAAAATCATCCAAAAGGAGGAAAAGGAAAGCAGGAAGCTGCAAGGACTCCAATTAATCCCACACACTAACAACGCAGCTGTGAAGTTCAGTAAAAGTCCTGTTTATTTTTGAATAGAC